>CM037855.1:5703006-5915792 GCA_021234595.1 Delia radicum | reverse complement strand
ATATTGCCTAATTTTAGGAGTTAATTATGGTTGTATTTATCGTCAGCCTTATTGTATTTATTTAAAAAGTAATTTCCAAAAAATATGAACAAAAAAAAATATATATTATTTGCAAATTAACACGTGCCTGCCTCTTCGATGAAAATAAATATTGGTTAAACATGCACAAACACACCATAAAACACTTTGGCTCTATTCAACACATTATTGTTTAACTTTTACCATAAAAAAAAAATATGTCTGCAAAAAATTTTTTGTGTGTTAAATACAAATAGTTGCGACAACAACCATAAACAAGTGTTTCTAGTATGTATATGAGCGTGGGTCTTTAGACTATTTATGTGGCATTATTGTTGTAGCATAAATTTAAGAGGTATGTTTAAACCAATATAGAATATAGAAATCATTATACAAAACTATAAAATCATAGTGTTAGAAGAGTCTGATCATATTGTTATTCTTTTTCTTGATGTTTCCAAAATATTCTTTCTGATCTTTACTGTTTTATTTAAATAAGTGCCTTCTTTAATATTTAATAACAGACGATACAAAATTTTTTTACCAAACATATTTGAAAAGCTGTTAGTCTACTCACAATCAATACACAAGGCTGGCCATTATAAAATCAACTGTTCGTATATAGTCAACACATACAGTATTTTGCATATGTAACACGTACGTAATACATATAAAAATTTGTCAACTACCCTAAGACTTCTCTCCTTATGGTATTTATGTAGTTTATAGTATTATTTTTAACAAAAAATTTATATAAGAACATATTTTTTGTCATCTGACATGTGTTATGCCTATAAAAAACACCCTTCAATGTGTTGTTGTGTTTTTTTCTGGTTATTTTCGATTTCATATTTCATGACCTCCACCCCGGCCTCCTTAATATTTATTTGAAGTTTCGTTTAAATTTTATTTTTTTTTTATTCAGAGGGTAAAATCTTTTGCCAATGTGTTTCTGATAGTCAAGCAATAATATGAAAATTATTAGGTAAGGGTATACATTTTTCAATATTTTTTTCTTTCGTTTACACACTCATAGAAATAGAGCTGTAAAACTAACCGAAAAGGCTACTACAAATTAGTAAAAAATGACGTTGCAGAAAAAAAACTGCTGACAATTAGCAGTTTTTTTTGCTTTATATTAAAAAAAAAGACCCAAAATATAAAGCTGAATTTTAGTTAATATAAAATATCAATAAACTGTCTCAAAATTAGCAAAAACTTTTACTAACTATTTGTAGACTAAAATCAGCAAACAAAAATTGTAATATCAACAAAATTTTTGCTTTATTTACCTTTACAGTATATTTTGCTAAAATCAACAGAAATAGTTGCTAAAAGGTTGCAGATGATTTTAGAAGGGCAGTGGTTATTCGCATCAAAAAACAAAAAAAAAAAAAATCAGCTTTAACCCTCTCATACACCGAAATACTGTAAGAGGAAATATTAAAAAAAAAAATTAAATACATAGCCCTAAAACTTTTTACTTGTGTTCAAATAGAAACTAAACTGAAGTTTAGGCCTCGGAGATCTATTTGTAATACTTCATTGTAATACTTGCAAAAATGTATCATTAAAAATGGGAAAGTTTCTCTCAAAAAGTGTTGTTGTATACATACAACAAATGCATGAAAGGGTTAAAAATTTTACATTTGTTTATGATTTTATGTGTCTACTAATATTTAGTATATTTTTAGCAGATTAATTTGTTACTTTTAAATAACTAAAATTTAGCTTATATATAACTTAACATTTCTATATTCAACAGATTTTTTTTTTTAATATTCTTATTTTGCTAATATTTAGCAAAAAAAAGTCTGCTAATTTTAGCTGTTTTTCTGCAACATAATTGTTAACTAACTTTTAGTAGTTTTAGCAACATGTTTACTAATGTTTTTCTATTAGTGTATGCATAAATAAAAATTTTTTTTTTTACTTGTGTTAAACATAGTCAGTGGTTTTTTATGCTTCAATAAAATTTTGTCTCTTCTAAAAGGCCACACAAAGTTCTGTATACCCCATAAGTTTTGCATGGATTTGTTAGTAGCTGGCATGTGGGAGTTTTATGTAAAGTTTGCTATTATTTTTTTTTTTTGTGTATGCTAAGGTAATTTTACGCATTTGTGGCAGTCATATGTAATAAAATATTGATAACTTTTGGGGTTTAAATAATGACTTTTTTTTTGTTGCTGTTGTTTATGTATGTGTGCATGTTTTTTTTCAGTTTGGTTTATGGTACTTACATCTTACACTTAAATAATAACCAATCGATGAATATTGAAAATTTAAATGACGCGATGTACATTTATACCAGCCAGAATGTTCTCTACGTATGGAGGTGAAATTTAGAAAACCATCACCAGTTTGGGCAACCTGTAAGAGAATAAAAATATTATTAGTAAGGATGTATATTAGGACTTCTTAGAAAATAATTTAAACAAATTCGGTAGAAATATTTCTTAAAATTTTAAAAATTTGTATAACTCAATAGGATTGGATTTTGTTAATCTTCTAGAATTTCAAAACTTTTCTATACGAACAATTTCTTAGATTTTTCAAAATGTTAACATTTGTATATTAATAACTTATTCGGAATATTTATTGTGACTAATAACTCAATTTATTTAAATATCACCCAATTTATTATTTAATTTCATGAAAAGGCTTCGATGATTTTTTTTCCTATTCATAATGTTTCAGCGTATTACCCGGCGTTGTTTTGGAGAAATTAATCGTTGAATATTGTGTATCGCAAATATTACATTAAAATTCAAATATTTGTTTAAGTTGACTCGATACTTATACGTACTCTTAACAATAATATTAATAATATTGTGATATTATACCGTTTTGTATCGAAGCAAGGCAAGGATTAGATTAACGTCCTTTATGATTTAGACTATTAAGAGTATTGTTGATCAAATGGTGAAGAATCGGATACTATAGGATTTTCTGAATCTCGGAAATATGCTTACATTAAGAAAAGATCTATGGAAACAGCTCCACATGAGGTACCAAATTTAAAGGTCCTTCAAATTGGAAATTTTTTTTTTTTTTTTTAATTTAACCAATACTCAGGGGATGCCCCTACTCATACAGTGCATTGTATTGATCAGGAAAATAGGGTCATGGGAGGAAGGAAAAAGGGAATAGTGTTTGTGGATATTTGATTTAAATTTTTCTAAATTGTAAGTAACAGGGAAGACTTCTGCGGGAAATTTGTTCCACATACGAATCGTTCGATTAAAAAACGAATTTTCTCTTTAATGCGTTGTGCGAAACACAGGACAATCAACTACAAACGGATGTGCTCTTCTAGATAAGCGAGTATTACGAATAAAAACTCGGGCTCGAGGAATAAGTTCACTTATCTCAGATGAGCACCTCCCATGGTAATATCGATAGAAAAGTGTCACACAACCCACATTCCGACGATGCTCCAATGAATCAATAGAGTTGGATACACTACTGTCATTGATAAGATTCACCGCCCTCCCCTGAACACGGTCCAGAAGCTTCAGAATAGTCACTGAAGCCCCTGCCCATATATTAGAGTTGTGTTCGGTTACATGCTAGAGAATCATTGGACTTACTGCGAAGTTAATGGTTCGAAAATTGGTTATAGTGTACATTGTATCACTGCATAAGGTGGGTCTTTTATAACCTGTTCGGTGGGTCTCCATTATATACAGTCCTTAAACGACGATAACCAATAAAGGATTCCAACCCGTCTGCTATGCATATGATGTGGTCATACAACTGAGGGGGAAAATATTCAAATTATTTGTGCAATAGTGCCTCTAAACAAAACATTTAGATTTTAAAAAAATCTTAACCCATACAATAATGTTTGTATTTTAGTTCTACATTTCGCCGATAGGTGAAGAAGTATATCACCGAAAGCAGCATTTAATTTACTTGTAGCCATATGTCTTAGTCGACAAGACGTTTCATAACAAATCTTTAGTAGTCTAAGTCAGTCCCTCATAATTTTAAAATATTAATGACTTAATAGCACTCGAAGGTACTACAATTTTTTACAATGTACTCCGCCTATTTTGTATATAAAAAATTTCAAATTTATTGCCAAATTTATTGCCGTATGGCCATTTTTAACAAAAATTTGTGTGTATTGTACTACAGTACGTATGAGTGTTAAATAATATTAATTATCACTCATACGTCGTAGTGCATTGAGCATCGTTTTGGACATATTTTTTATAGTTGCTATATACAATTGAATTAAACTTCGGCATTTATTCATGGATTTTCTCAATATAAAATTAATTTTTTTTTACTACTTCTATTTTTCTACTTCTATTTTTTTAAAAATGTTATTATTGAAAACTTTTATTACGTTTTTGCCAATAGCATCCGGGTTATATTTGTATGATTGGACTTGATCTAGGGGACCTGGATAAGTCTGAGTTTTGCCTGTTTAACAAGAAAAGAAAGTAGGTCGCGATCACTCCTCCTTCTTCCCGGGGCGTGAACATGGGCATTGTAGATAGTGTCAAGTACCAAAGAGTTGTCTTGTTTCAAGAGCGCAAAACATGCCATTCTTCTGGCATAGGAATATGTCATATTACGATTGTCATCCTATGACCTAATCATAGTGATAATAAAGCAATTATTTGACTTTTTATAAATATGTGCGGTGTACAATATTTAACAAATATTTTCTCCAACGAAGCAACACGTTGAAATCTTTTTAAGCCGATAGAAACATTTTAATTTTTTTTTTAAATAAAAAAAATATCAAACTTTTTTCCGCTTTGCAGATAAATTCAGTTTTATATTACACTAAATATTTAGATAAATTAATTTATTTTTTTTAAATTCTCTGTAAACACCTTTATTGGCATAATCAAATTTCTGGAATTTTCCAAATTCCATTAAATTATATTAAAAATTAAAACTAGAAAAAAAAAAAACGCAAAATCAGGACATTTGCGAAATTCTAGCTGGAGAGGCAAAAAGGGAAAAGTCTCTCCCTTGACCGCCTGCCGAAACTAAAACGACTTTAAATTATGCGTTTCTTGAAATATTGGCTAGTTGAGTTATAAGGAACTTTTTAAAGTTTTGGCAAGGATCGTAGTAAAGAAGGATTCAAAGAGACAACGTCCCCTCTTTAACTTAGCTATAAACCCAAAATTAAGATATGCTTTCCCTGGATTATGGGATAATTTAATAAAATGGTACATTTTGGAGTTTTCGACAGAAACGTGGTAAAATTGAAGGTTCAAAAGGGGAATTTCTACCTTCAGACTCGAAGTCTGAAATTTCAAATATGTGTTCCGTGGGGTTTAACCAATTCGCTGCTTAGGCGTAAACATCCATGAAGACAGAATTTTCAAAACTTTATGGGGGAAGGAGAAAAAAAAAAACTTTAATAATATATCCTTAACTTTCTGTCCAAAGCTTTTCCGCTACAAGTCTATCTTTTAAAAATCATTGTCTAAAAATCAGAGATTTAAATGGTCTGTTTCCTAAGATAGATGTTAAATATCTGCTAATATGTAGTTTGGAACTTCCAATTCAAAGTTGCTACTAATGGTTAAAGTGCACCCATAAGTGCTTGGCTCTTGCCGATAGAGCTGTGAACTTGAAATTTGGCTTGAATGTTCATCCTGCTGCGTAGATATATACTTAAGTGGTATTTTCGGAAATTTATTTAAAATATTTATTAAACTAGGAAAATTCCTTGGAGCAAGACTCGATTACTTTTTTAAATGTATTCCGGCTTTACTTATTTATTAAATTAAATATTAAAATAGTTTTCATCAACATTACTTACCGGTGGGTCACCATCATCCTTTTGCCATCTGGGTGTACTGGGTGGATTTGAATCTACATCACATTTCAATGAAACTTCAATGCCCTCACGCAAAGGATAACCAAAGCCGGGAGTGCGTGAAATAGCAAATGATGGGGTGTCTATCAAATAAATTAAAATAAAAGATCTATCAATTTTCGCCATACAAATTTTCATTAAATAAATACAGGAAGTATTGTAAAAAAATATCTAAAATATACAATGAATATATTCATAAATAGAAAATACATTCACATAAATCTTACAATTCTAACAAAAAAAATATTTGATTTATAACAGAAAAATAATAAATTTTAATCAAAATTTACTGGTAGGCAAAAGAACAAAAAAAAAAAAAAACTTTTATGTATGTAAAATAGAAAACTAATCAATGAAAAACTACAATTTATTTAAATAAATTTTTCAATATTTTAATTTTTTTTATATTCATATGCATATTATTGGTTTTATATGTATAAAAACCACAACATAACAGATTTTATGTTGGATTTTCTATGATTTATTAAACTTTTTTTTTGTTGTATTATTTTTATTATATAAATGAATCCCTTTTTAAATTTTACACATCATATAAAAATAAAAATTTATATAAATATATTAGGGAAGTATTTATTTTAAAAGTTTAAAAAGTCATCTAAAATTGATGAGAAAGGGAAGTAATTTAATGGAAGCAACTTCTGAAAATAAAATTTATTTAAATTTTAAATTCAATAAATATATATTTAAGTTTGTTTTAATGAATTACAACAAACGGTCGAAGTAAAAAAAACACTTAATTATTATATTTTAAACTTTTAAATAAAATATTTTATTCTTTTTAGTTTAAACGAGCTTAAGATCATTTATTTATTTATTAATTATTTATTTCCAATATTTCGTATCCACATTTTGTGACTTCTTCAGGGAACAAATATTACAATTTGAAAAACTAGTTTTAATAATTAAAAACTTATATACATATAATAAATTTTTTAAAAAAGGCAGAAAATATTTTTTAGATTTCCCGCCTTTTTTTAAAAATTTATTATATATATATAAGTTTTGAATTAATAAAACTAGTTTTTCAAATTGTAATATTTGTTCCCTGAAGAAGTCAACAAATGTGGAGACGAAATATTGGAAATAAATAAATAATAAATAAATGATCTTAAGCTCGTTTAAAGTAAAAAGAATAAAATAAAAGAAGATCGAAGAAAACTCGAACTTGAATAATTTTCATTTTCATTGCACAATTAAAGGTCAACAAAAACATAATTTTTATTTTATATATAAAGGAGAGAAAAAACAAAAAACGTGTATTAAATATCCACCAGAGGTGGACCTTGCACATAACAAACAAGTTTTCAATTTATTTTTGATCAATGGTTGGTTATAAGCTTTAACTTCAAGCTCATATTTATATTAGTTCTCATGTAGTGAGTAAACTAGTTCATATGAATGATTGATGTTTGGCATGGGATTGTTACCGCATTCAAAGCGTGTTCTGATGATGGGAACCTAGAAAATTGCCGAAATAGATCTATCAAACACATTCCTGAAAGATCAAATGATAAATTTGAAAACAAAAAACTCTATAGATTATTTGTTAGGACAATATCCTAATGAAGAAATATAGAGTATGGCCTCGAACTTGAATAATTTTCGTTTTCATTTTTAAAATATTTTTATTAATTTATTTAAGATTTTTAAAATTTTGTTAAAATACTGTCGATTTTCAAAATTTGTATTAAAAAATTTAAATTTCTACAGATTTTTTTCTTAAATAAAAAATACTTAGTTTAAAATCCCTTACGTATAACTTTAAGAGTTTATAAATTGATGATCAATTAAAGACTAACAGTATCATTGTTGTAATTTTTATCATATAGATAAAATTGACACCCTACTATTAAACACATACATTTGTATATTAAACTCTTTTTATTGAAAAAATGTACACAAGTATGATTTATTTGTAAAGACCTAACCATGTCCGTTAGTCATGGGTAGTAGTGTGTAGGGATTGTCATTGCTATATTCAGTACTACTATATATTGCATTCATTCAATTCATTTGTTATAAAGGGTCCGCCAAATAACTTTTTTTTTTTGAACTCCTGAACCAATTGTACTTTGTATGGCGTCATACCAAGGTCTTTATGCAAAATTCGTCTCAATGATGCCTCCGAAATGTTCAATTGTTGAGAACGACGGTGAATTGATGTTGATGGCGCTTCACGCACACTTTCTGCCACAGCAGCAATATTCTCGGGTGTACGCACTGTTTTTGGCTTTTCACGCTTTGGTGTATCGATGAGGATGCCAGTTTCTTTCACTTTTTTCACAAGATAACGAACATACGGACCATATTCGTTTAGCGGGAGGATAAAACTAATTATCTGTCAAATCAGACATGAGCTAAGTGTTACCATTCACGAAATAAGCACTAGTGGAAAAAAAACGTTAGATGGCGGACCCTTTAAAACAATTTTTTGTCTGTCCATTCGTCTGTCTGTCCTTATAGACTCTGTCTACTGTTTCATTTGTTAAATACACAAAATACTGTCTATCAACTGTCTGTAATTTGTATTTGATTCATCAGAGGCTATAGCAACAACTATAAAGACATACACAACAACAATTCATATGAGCCCATTTAATTTTACCAAACAAATTTCTTTTGTATATTTTTTTTTAAATTCATTTCTATTGATTTTTTTATAGAAATTTATATTAACAAAAAACAAACCTCATACTAAGCCTTAAACCAATGATTGGTCATCATTTTCTTTATGTATATGAGGCTTTTTAATCCATGTGTGCAGATACAAGGAAAATATGTGAGGTATTTAAAATTTTTTTCGAAACCTGTTGAAACTGGAATTATGCATGCAAAGTTTCACTTTGAAAAGTCTTAACCTTAAAAATAGGGAATGCAAAGTGTTATTTTGAAAAGTGCACCTTAAAAATTGATGGTTAAGTTCGTGGAAAATTAAAAAAAAAAAATGTTGAAACAATTCACAACTAATTCTAAATATTTAGCTTTATCTTTCACGCTCTGCCAATTTATTCAAGCTCAGCCAAACGTTTTAATTTTTTTATTTTTAAAAAAGGTTGAGGTATTCTTATAGCGACTCAGAAATTTTTAGATCGTTATTCCGGTTTGTTTTTTAGAAAAAAACCCTTGAATTTATGTATTGCAAATATCCAACTGAACTTCAAATTATTTTTCTGGTGATACTTGGTGTATGCGTATTATTAAACATTATATTAATTATACCACGCACCGTATCTCTAGAACAAATATTTTAACATGAGTTGGATATTTGCAATACTCAAAGAAGTTTTTCTTCAAAACTACGCCAAGTAACACGCTTTAGCTTTTTGAGTCGATAGAAAAACATCTTATCTGTTTTCAGAAATAAATAAAAATATAAAATTTATTACACTAAATATGGAGAACTAATTCGGATGTTTTTCAATATTTTTTGTTTTTTTTCGGATTGTAATTCGTCAATCGGACGTTGCCATTAACATTGTGAAATAGAGACGGAAGAGATTAGAAAGTAAACAAAAATCTAAAAATAGAATCTTTGTGTTTGTTAGTGTTTGTCACTTCTGCGTATAATATACAATAACAGAAAAGCTAATAGGAAAGAAATCAGCAATTTAGCACCATTACATTCAAGGCCACACTTGGGTGTGATCGTTAAGTGGTCATTACTTGTTATTGTTACGTTTGCAATGTAAGGAGAAATGCAGGTTTGATTCTTACAGCCGGCAGGTTGTTGAAAATTTATCATATACATACATATACAGTTTAAATGAAAAAAATCACTGATGACGCCTGTCCATTAAAAATGCAGAAGCTATCCTAGTCTAATTTGAAAATTAATAGTGTTTATAATTTATACAGAAAAACGTTTATTTTTCTTCTTAACCTCAACTTTTTTTTTTTAATTAAATTTGTCAAATGCATATTAATTAAGAATTAATTGCGACTGCTATATGACGTTAAAAAAAAAAACACTGTACTAAAAACGTAAAATTTTTCAATAAAATGGTTTCTTCTTCTTCTTCCTGTAAAGACTAACTAACGTAATAATCTACAGTAATTAATATAAAAACACTTTCTAACAAAAAAAAAAACACTCTCATTTACTGTAAAATTTTTAGCATTTTATGAAATCCATTAAATTGTAAAAAATAGTATATAAAAAGCTGAACTGATTGAAAAACGCCTACTTCGGCCATGAAAAAAACTGTTCCATGTTTATTTATATTATTTATATAGAACATTAAATATTAATTCAAAAGAGATAAATTTCTTCTAGCGGTGCACTTAATTTGGAAAGAATCATATGTTTGTGACAGTATATGTAAACTGCATATATATGTCTACTATAGTTCAGCTTGTTTTTGTTCATGGAATTATTTGCCTGACTGTTAGGAGTATTAATACAAAAAAATATCATTGGGTTTGTTGTATTGTGGTTTAGTTGTTTACACTCATTCATATATGTTTATTAAGGTACCACTTTTTTGCTTTAGAAATTCTATTGTGAAATAAGCATAAAGATATTGTGTGCAATTTCACTTCATAAATTAAAATATTGACCAAGTTTGCTGCACAAACAAATTTTTTTTATTGATATTTTTATTTTTTTTTTAAATTGAATTATTCTTAATAAATGCCTCCCTAATTAGCATATTCTAATAAACAAATATTTTTGTTATGCATTTTACATCAAATATTGAGTGTTGCCAATTAGTAAGGATTTTCTAGTATTTAATTGAGATTTTTATAGCTTAAGCTACATTTTGTTTTAAACACTTTTAAATTTATTTAGCAGATATTTTTTTTTTTAAATATCATTTAAAAGTCAGGAAAATATTTTGTCATGTAAATCAAACAGAGAATAACATTTTTTTTTAAAAATTGTTGCAATTTAATAAAATAAAAATATGTAAGAAAATTAATATCGGGCATAACGGATATATGATACCCTACATAATGTTAAATATTAATTATAAAATATTTTTTAAAATTTTCTTCGTGCGCCCCGGTAGCGTGCTGGCTTATCAGTGCGGGGGTCGTGGGTTCGATTCCCACCAGAGGCACTGGTCTGTTTTTCGCTACAACGCGCCGAAGGCCATAGTAGCTAGTGCTCGGTTAGGGTAATATTATATAATTTGTAATTATATGATTATTAATTAATAAAATAAAATAAAAAAAATAAAGTTTTCTTCAGCAACTTGCTAATGAGCGGGGTTTAAAAATGGCCCTTGAATGTCCTTCTCAAAACCGCTTGGCTAGTGACTTGACTTTAAAAAATATGTGTTTCTTGTGGTACGGTCTAAGTTACTACAAAGGTACTCTTTAGAATTTCTACCACGAGCAGGGAAATCATCTTCAGATTTATGAATACCTTCATAAATATAATGAAAGCTTCATTGGTTTCGTTCAATGAAACTGTTTCATAAATATTTATCAATTCGTTTCATAAAAATAAAATTTTTTTGAAATAATTGCGGGAAAGGCAAACAGAAAAACAATTCGCTTAAATGTTTTTCTGTGTGTTCGACTAGAAAACTGACTGTAGAAATATATATTCCCTGAATTATTTGCTACTGCACTGAACATCAATTTCCAATTGAAACAAAGTTAAAAATAATGCTAAAATGGAGTAAGTCTCTGGAGTTTTGAGTTTTTAAATTCATAATGGTTGATTCCATATGTTGAATGGTTCGCCAATATGAATGAAACATTAAATTTTATAAATTCTAAATAGTTATCGGGTTCGGAAATTTTTAAGAGTCGCTAAATATAGATCTTACATTACATATTTTGAGGGTCGATAAATTTAAATCTTATAACAGACATTTAAAATGAAGGATTTAATGTTGCGGTGTTATTTTAAAAAATTATTAGATGCGTATTAAAATATTTTTCGCTGAATATGAATCTGTTTTTTTTTTGCATTTCCCAAATGCAAAGCAACGTATTCTATACGGGTGGATTATTTTTTGATAAGTAATCGATTTATTTTTAAATTAATTATCACGAAGCATTAGAAGATGATGAATACGAATCTGCCACAGATTTTTTTAAAAGTTTTAAAAGACAAGAAATGTAATTTTAATGCGGTATCATTTTAACGATATACCAAAATCAAGTCAAATACAAAAAAATTTCAAAAATTCATAGAAGATTCTATTAAATCTTTAACACTCTAAGTGTTAACTGCTAACTTATCTCAACTTAACCAAGTTTAGGGCTTAACTACAGTTAGGAATGTCAAATTTATGTGCACAAATCTGTGGTTAAAGTTAAACTCAGGTTATTTTTAGAAAGCCCTTAAATAATATAAATTTCTTTAATAAGTTTCAGTAAACTAAACATTTTCTGTAATCAAAATCCATAAAAAGTCCTTACTAAGTATCTATTAGTGTTAAGGCCTTTGATTTATCCTTAATAGTCCTACAAAAGTGATTTTTTTTTGTATGTAGTTAAACCCATATTTGTCTATGTTTAGTAGATGATAAATTTAGCTCATACATATTTTTCATCTATAATAAGTTAAGGGTGTTGCAGTACATCATACACAAAAAACAGATACTCCATTATTTTTCCTTTTCAAAATTTGCCAAAGGGTATGCAACAATATTTATAACATTTACAACCTCATCATAATCATTACAATTACATACTTACTCTGCTTTGTTACTACTCAAACTACGAAATATACAACGGCATAGAAAATACGAAAAAAAACTACTACTACTCGTAGACAAAAGTTAAAAGTTGTTGGAGCAATATTGTAAAATTTAATGAATACAACACAAAACATTAGTAAAAATAAGAATATAAGTAATAGTAGTGGTAGTTGATGCAAAAGTTAAGGTAAATGCAAAAGTTCAACATTGCACAAGTAAAAGTGTTATTACTTGATTCTTGCAAGTCCTGTTATATTTTGAATATTTTTTTTTCTAAGAAGATGTTGTATAGATCTTTAGTGAACACAAAAATAAGGTAAAATTTTCAAGATACTCTTTTTATAACCATCATTACAACTGACTTTAATATATTGAGTGTGAAAAATTGTGTAAAGCTTAGAAAGTATAATATTGTTGAATCATAAATATGAAAAATATAAAATAAAAATTTAATTTAGCAGAGTAATTCTTTATTAAAAAGTTTGATTAATAAGCAAAAAGCTCAAAATATATAAAAAAAAAATATATAATGGAAGCCTACAATTAGGAATTTGATTTTAAAGTTTTAAATAATCGTACTTCTGTAATATTAGATGATTAATTTTAAAATTTATTATAGAAGATATGAAGAGTTTTTGAATTCGTATTAAGATATTTTATAACAAAAAATCATTGTTGATTTCCGTAATAAATTTATATTTATTACGGAAATTTAAGATCAAAATTATTAAAATGTATTATATGTGTTAATAAATTAACAATATTTTGTATTAAAGTTAAATGAAAATTAAAGTCTGCTTTATAGCTTTAATTATTTAAAAAAAAATGTTGCCCTAGTTTTAGGAATACTAAATAAAAATTATAAATTTTTTTTTACAATTTACACTCAAAAAAAGTCTGGGAAATTTAACAGAAAAACTAACTCAGACCCGTAAAATATTTTGCTTAGATAAGCAACAAAATTATAAAAAAATACCTGCGGGGTATGTTAGGGAAAGGCTCAGGGCATGGAGAGAGTCTGAATTCTCTGGTTACTGGGAAAACTCTCCTGGTCAGCGCCAGGCTAAGATATTGATTTCTTTTTCCAGTAGGGGGTCGAGGCGACTTGTCGCTTGAAAGGGGGGGCGGGGGTGGTTTGATGACCCTGGCGTCGTACTTAACTGGACACTGCAATCTCAGATACCATCTGCACAGGAAGGGTCAATCGGACACGGGTTTTGTGAGATGGTGTCTGAGACTTTGGAGCATGTTCTCTGCGAATGTCCCAAGCTTTGTGATAGGAGATAGGATAGGATAGGTTTCTAGGTCATCGCTTCATTTTGCCTTCCGACAGGATAATTGGCTTTATAGGTAGCTTGAATATGTAGGTAACTTTAGGCAGCACAAAAGACCTGAATTGGTCGCGGTGCATAGTGCCTTCTGATCTAATCTAATCTAAATACAAAAACTGTGAATTGCGATATAAAATGTTTTACTAATGTTACATATAGTTAAATCTTAGAATAAGCCAATTCGTACAATATCATATTTGCTAAATTAGATGACAAATTCACAACAATCACAATTTATAAAATTTATAAAAAAAGGCAACAAGAATGTTTTAAGCAATTAATGTGGTATATCATTTATAAATACAAAAGCCAAAATTTTTCTAGGTATTCGTACTAAGCGTTTAAATTCCTGGTTGAGAAAACATAATATATTTTAACAGAGTGCCAAGCAGGATGCGTATAGGGATATTCGACTGTCAATAATCTATATAGCCTAACAGCAATTGCCCACTTAAAATTCAAACAAAATAAAATATTATACGCCATCTTTGTATTTATTAAAGCTTAGTATTTTTTGCTGATGATGTTGTAACAAACAATGCAGTTAATGATAAATAGACTTGAACATTTTTGTGAAATGTGGTATCTTGAATCTGAGTAAATCAGAAATTATGATCTTTCTTAAAGGGCGAAAAATTTTGAAAATATTTTATTCAAAATGTCGACAATATTTTAAATTCCTAATATATCTGTGGACTTTTAACAAAAGAACTTAAATCGACTTAATAAATTTGTCAAAAAGTTTTTTTTTAAAGAAAATTGTTTTTTTTTTGTAGAATTATTTTTTTCCTAGAATTTTTATATATTTGTAATGTTAGCATCATGGTATTCTAATGAAAATAGATTTTTCAAAAATCTTTAAAAAAAAATAAGTTCTTATGTCAAAAAGTCAGAATATAATTGAAATCCGAAATTTTTTTATTTTCACTTTAGCAGTTAGGCATTTAAAATTCAAATAAACCCCATTTTTATATAAATTTATTTTAAATTTTTAGAATTTTATATTTAGTTATTTCCTCTGTAAAGCTAATTTCTTATAAAAAGAGCTACCACCAAAATTGTTACAGCTGTTTGTGATTCTCATGTAGCTTGTACACTTCATAAAACACAAAGTCAAGAGTCGTTAAAGTGTCATTAGCCAGCCAGAAAACAAACTCCTAAGAACAGTCATAAAAAATGAATGTTAAAAATGAAGAAGTAGCATACTCTCTTTAGTAGTTATATTTTCTTTTTTTCGTTTTAAATGCCACCAAAGTCGTCTAACAAGAATCCCATAGCTACTAAGTAGGGTAATAGGTTAAGTTTTTAAAAACCGTTTTCAACCGGTTTTTTGTGTGATGTCGGTTTCGGGGTTTCTTTTTGGTTTCGCATTTTTGTTGTCGAATAACTGGGTTTTTCTTAACTATTCTTTTTTTACCCTCAAAATATTAGAGATCTTAAATGTACAAAATTCATTGCTAAAAACGGAACCGGTTTCAACCGGTTTTTTGTGTGATGTCGGTTTCGGGTTTTCTTTTTGGTTTCGCATTTTTATTCTCGAATAACCGGGTTTTTCTTAACAATTCTTTTTTTACCTGCAATATATTAGAGATCGTAAATGTACAAAATTCATTGCTAAAAACGGAATATTCTGTAAAACTTTCTTAAAATCTACTTTTTTTTTAATTAGTGCATGCAAGAGAGCTACTTTTTACTTAAAAATTATTCATATGAAAGACTTTAAAAAACTTTTATAACCTCAAATATTTGTTACCATCATATAATCACAATTCAAATTTATTTTATTATAACTAATAACTGAAGAATTTCTTTGTTAGATTTTTACAGGAAGAATAAGAAGTTGAAAACATTTTTATTGAAAAATTTAACGGGCACAATGGATATGCCAGACTGCCGCAGTTTCATTCCCTCAATGACTCGTCAGTGGTTTATTTATGTGTCAATTGAACAAAGTATTTTATATTGTTAAATTGCCCTATATGAAAAACTTTTTACTTTGTATCGTAGTGAGTTTCAAACCCACAGCCATACATCAGGCTATGACTCGTAACATCACCTCTTAGCGAATGAGCCACTGTCGACACAGCCATGAGTGTGGCTGTGTAATTTTTTCTGTGTAATTTTTGGATTGTTGAAATGTTATTATTCTGTTATTTCATAGTTGGCTATATTAACAAATACCAACAAAAAAAATTTTCAATTTTTCTATTTTTACGTTGATATTTTTAAACAATTTCTGTTTATTAAACTTTTATCTTTAAAACTGTTTTATTAAAGTCATTTTAAAATGACCGAACTGTTATTAATAATTGTTTTGAATGCAAAAGTTATATTTTATAAAACTAAATTTTTAATGATTTCTAAAAACTATTATTGTTTTTTAAAAACCATTGAAAAAAATTACTCAAGGTGATTTAAAATGAATAATAATATCTAAAGTAAAAACTGAAATTAATATTAAAAATTGAGTATAATTTGAGAATAACATTCAAAAAACCGGTAAACCGGTTTTTCTCTAATTCAAAAAACCAAAACGGGTTTTTTTTTTTAAATTTCAACTATTCGGAAAAACCAAAGACCGGTTTTCGAAAAATGACGAATAGTCGATCACCCTACTACTAAGGCTTGTCAATTGCCATAAACCTCAAAAAATGTTGCAAAATGCATTTAGTGGAAATATAAAAAAAAAAACAAACCTATTGAAAAGGAAACAACAAAAGATATGCCACAAAGTAAAAAAAAAAACTACTGAAAAGTAGACAGATAAACTAAAGCCAATTAAATGGTCTGAAAATAAATTGTAAATGAAAAGAAACAAAATATTTAAAATATTGTACATTTTTATGGGATTTGTTTTTAAAGGTTTTCTTAAGGTAAACCTACTATTGGAAGACATAATTTTCAATAAACAAGACATTTATTAAAGCTAAGAAATTGTAAGAATTGTAAACGAATATATAGTAAATTATTTAAGAATGTTAGGAAAAGTCGTTACTACAGAAAGAAATTGTGCATCAATAAATACGGTCCATCAATAAATACGGGTTTCTAAAGAGTTTTTTTACGATTTTTCAGGATTTAAAATTTTAACATTGCCTTCACGTTCTATCAATATTCTAAGATATTTTCTTTTTTTTGAAACATTCCCCATGTGTTATTTTCATATAAACGACAACCGGCATACATGGCGTATGATTATTTTTTTTAATTAATATCGATCATACGTTACAGTATCAAATATATCAATTAATTTAATATGAACATGTCATGGAACAACAGATATTTTTAAAATAAAATTTTGAAAAACATAGATTAGAACGTCCTGATTCTCCTAAATTTGCGATTTTCATGACCTAATATCACTCAAACGGGTCCAGGGATGAAAGTGGCTCTCTTAGTGTATTTTGTATAAGTTTTTTCTCTAATTTGTGGACTTAATAGGAATCAAAAATTGGTATTTCTGACCATATTAATGGAAAAGTATCCAACCAGAAAAATACATACGGCAAAGTTAGTGTAAAGCTCTTTTTTCAGTGATCCTAGCATTGTCAGATTATTGCATTTTTATTGTTTTAATACTTAGCCAATCCCAAAAAGATAACAATGGGCTTCGGTGACTATATTTAAAAGCATTGGAAAAGCACTGGGGAAACGGAATTGCTAACAGGCTTCGAACCCTGGCCTCCAGAGTTTCATTGATAGGGTGTTTGGGCTTTTTTTAAATGTTCGTAATCTTTTGGCATTAACATGACTTTGCCTAAAGAGCTTTCATAATCATATTTTAAAATGTTTGAAATAAGTGACAACCCAGGCAATATGGGTATTAATATTTTTGCTTTCTCGAGTTCTTTGATAATGCGAACAAAATCTGGATTCCTAGAATTATCCATGTGTTGTATTTTCATACAAATATCTTGTATTAAAAAAAAAAATACTTGTCTAATAGTTTTTTTGGTGCTTAACAGCATATCTCAGTTTCATTTAAATCGGCGTAGTTTCCTTGTTAGTTTTCTAATATAGCCCAAAAAAACAGATGTAGGTCCACATTACAAAACATTCCCTTACATATTATTAAAAAAATAAGTACAAATATGCATTTAATTGAGAAAAGTATATATTTAGAAAGAAATATATATGCGTTATGCATATAATCTTTTAGAGTGTTCATTATAAATGGTATTTACTGTAATACATTTTTCATTTAGTTTAAATTTTAAATATCATTTAACAGTTTGGTTTTATCACATAAATTGATATAAGTTTAAATCTATATGTTTACCTAAAAGAAATCCGTCAGTTTAAGTTATACATACACTCAACAAAAAAGTTAGTAGAAAAGTTCGTCAATCGTCTTCTAAATCAAGGATACTATTTTAAAATTGTTAAATTGTTTGCTTAAATTGTGTTTTCAGCAATAATTTTAGTTATACTTATTTACTAAACTTCTTGAACTAACTAATGTTTTACTAATACTAATGTTTTACTTATTATACTTTAGCAAAATTATTTTGCTAAAAAACTTGTGCTGATAAGCACACTAATAGTTTGGACGACAACCACATTGAAAGATAAACACAGAATGAAGTAGATGTCAAGATGTAGTCGAGACGAGGAATATGATACTAAAAGAACAAAACTTTTTTTTGCAAGCACGCCCCTGACTAAAATTTTGCTGACTCAGAAAACATTTTTGCTATTTTTACTAACTTTTCTTTTGAGTGTACATTGCCATTGCCAATAGTTAATATTTGTAATTCATCATATTACTCTCATGATTTTTATCCTTGAAGTTAAGTATTATGATTTTTTTTTTTCACTTAACTATATATCATGCACTTTCATTTATTTACATTTTTTTTTAAAACGTTCAATATCCATTAAACAATTTTCAATATTAAGTACTTTATGTAATACACATACATACTATAAAAACCAGACGGTATACAAATTTCAATACTTGTCTGCTGTAATAGCTACTAAGGAGTGAGATCAGTCAAACAAGTGCAAGAAAAAGTTATTTGTTTTTCATCCAGTCAGTATGGATTTTATTGTTGTGACCTTCTTGCTGTGAACTGGCGATTTAGTCTTAAAAGTTTTAGCGTCTTTGGTGACTTGTATCTTTGTATTGGTCTCAGTTTTGGGAAATAAAGTAGAGTCACCTCTTTTGTTACCAAAACAACAATATTCCTTTACTGATGATTTGTCATAATGACAAGATGCAAGATCAGGCATAAAAAAGTGTATATTTCATGTGCCCGACTAAATGACTAATGCCCTTTTTCAAACGCTATCTTACATACAAAACGGTATTTATAGTGCCTGCAATTATGTTAAAAGTACCGACTATTATTGCCGCAAGTGCAAATTGTGTGCCAAACTAAAATGTTGTTCTAAATTTTGTTTTTTTTTTTTTGTTCAAATTTTTCCTCACCATCTCCTTTTGCATCGGCTATATAAAATTCCTGTCCTGGAAGCTGGACGTGGGTTGGGGGACGTGGGTTTCGTCATCCATTATACAATCATATAATCCTATTTTGTTATAATCTTACGACACAGTATTTTAGCTCTTTCTGTGGTCTCCTCATTCTTCCTGGAATTTCGTCTTGGCCCTGTTTGCACTTTATATGTTATTATAGTTCACTTTTTTACTTTTCTGGACAAAAACTCTGACAGTTAGCTGATTCTGTTTGACAGGCTATGACTTTACCTCAAAAGACCCACTATTTTCTTAGCATTATTTGGATCAGAAATACCTTTTTTAATATCGGTTCGCGGACTTCTATTAACAATGTTATTATATTTTTTAACAAGGCTAGAACCCGTATTTCGTAAAACCTTTACTTTTTTAGCACTTGCTGTAAGAGTACTACTAGGTTTTTCTTTGTAAATTTCAATTAGTTTTTTTTGATTATACATTTTTTGACAAACTAAATAATCGTTTTGATTGATATATTTTCAAAGTACACTAGATCAAAAAAATATTTCATTTGAAGTATGCAAAAAAACTTACAGGTAAAAATGCGTGTACTAATTTGACTGATCTCACTCCTTAGAATATATATTGATTATTACATACATACAAATCTACCTAAAGGTATTAGTATTATTACTTACATTGAACATCCAATAGTAGTGAAGCATTCTGACGTATTTTTAAAGTGGGATGTTCCATAACGCATAAAATGCGTGCATTATGATGTGCCCGATATACAGCTGGCAGGCGTGCTTCACTTTTGGCGCCACTATTAATTTTATATGAATTTTTATCCTGCAATGAAAAACAAATAGAAAAAAAATAAAAAATTGTTATTTCTACTTATGGAATTTATGAAGCTTTTCGTTGTTGTTTGTATCATGAAATTTAAACCCTTTAACCAGCAAGCATGCCTCTAGGCGGGGTATTTAAAAATGGTCATAAATGCGACAAATGAGTGTTTTAGAATATGTAATTTAGCTATTGCGGATAAAACCAAATTTATAATATATTTGGTATAGTAATTTTTTGTGTGCAAAAATTTGGAAGTGAGAAAATTTAATCAAAAAAAAAAAACAATATTGTGAATGAACACAATTTTCAAAAATCTTTAAAATATATTTCTATTCCCTAGAAATCGTTGATAGTAAACTCAAAGTATGATTAAAGCTAACCCTTAAAAAAATCTCTTATTTTGGTCTAAAGGACCTCGTCTAAACCTAAAAAGTATAAACGGATTTTTATGAAATTTTTCAGAAAGATTATATTTAAGAAAGTTTTTAAGATGTATCAATATATTTTGTAGTTATATTTCATTTTGAATTGTCAGGTTTGAGATCACAATTAAAATGTTACTATTATAAATAGAAAACACTAATTGTTAATAACTGTAAGAGAAAGAAGAAAAAAATCATATGAGGATCAGTGATAAAGGGAGTGCCGCACTTTCGGCCAAAGAAACTAGGTCTATGTTCTTGTGGGTGGTGGATTAGAAAGAGGCGGAAGGAAACCTCGTCGCTTGGGTTGAAAGTACTCCCTGTAGCGCTGATCTTCACTAGATTTTTTCGTCTTTCGCTTAGCTTTTCTATTTATAATAATAAATTTTTAATTATGATCTCAAACCTGATAATTCAAAATGAAATGCAATTTTCAAAAATCAACAATACATACAAAATTCTCCAACCTGTACCATGCAATGTAAAATCAAATAAGAAAACAATCAACTAGAAAATGTTGTGCTCAAATATAAGTATACATGCCGGATTTCCAAGTCGTTCCCAGTATTGTTAAAATTAGCAGTTGGACTGGCAACCCTGTCAATTAAAAATATTTGCAATGTAAAACAGTTGGCTGAACTTGTAAGAAAATAGCTCATTTTGTTCGGTTAATCAACTAAAAAAGAAAAAAACATTTGGTTTTTCAGTAATGATATATATTATAGCTGACCAAGCCATGAGCTCTTGTGGATGGGGGATTAGAATGAGGCTGAAGATGATCACCTAGTCGCTTAGGTAAAAAAAAACTGAAAATAGGAATGAAAAATCATAGTACAGTCATAGTAAAATACAAATGTGGCCAAAACTGAAGTTTCATCTATTGTACAAATGACTGATTTTTCACTTAAAAATAAAGATACTGTATTACAACTCAAACAACTACAATTATTTACTGTAAAAGTTCCCTGAGTGTAAAGTTCCCTTGGTAAAAGGAATAATTTTTACCTAAACTCGTTTATGTTTAGGGATTCGTTTTTGAGATTCGCTCTAACCATATTTTGGCAAATATCGCCTAAAGTATGCAACAATATACATTTTGTGGAAAAACAAATTGTTTATTTTTCATACCGAACATATGCTAAAAATATCATTTCAAAAAAGCTTAGGCCCTTTTGAGGGTTTAGAAGGTATCGAAGGAAGTTAAAATTAAAAAAAAATTTAAATTGTTTTTCATCACTTTTTTTGGCTGCATTTTTTTATAATTTTTCTCTTGCATTAAAAAGAAAAAAAAAAAAAATCCTCTTGTTTTCATCTCACTTTGAGGAAAAAGAAAACGGTGAGGGGGGCGAAAACGGTAGACCTTCATTGGCAGTTGTACAGACATTGCTAGACATTTCTATCATTTTAGTTTAACAGGTTATTTGTTATTGTTATTTTAATTTTGTTTTTTTTTGGTGTTTGTAGTTGTTGCTTGTTGTTTTCTGTGGGTTCTCTTTGAATGCATACAATGTTAACAATTTGCATACCAACGCTTTACATGAAATATGTGTGGTACTTTTACAATGAGTATTTGGTACTAGCAGTCGTAACTATATGATGGGTTTGTGGCAGTTTAAATATATACAGTGGTGTTCAAAACATTTGCAACTGAAATCATGGCTAAGGTAATTATAATTTTTTTGATCAAAAAGATTTGTGGTATAAGTTTTTGTTTTTTTTTTTTATTAAATTCAGTTATAGCATATTATTTTACAAATACAAAAAAAATATTCATAACTTCTCAAAAATAAAAAAAGTTATTTTAGCAAAATAAGTCGATAGTGCAGTGTTCAAAACATTTGCAACTCTTAAAGTAATTTACAGGAAATACAAGCAATGGTTTTAACGCTCAGTTTTTTGTAGCGTAGCCATTATTTTTATAACTTCTGAACACCTCTTAGGCATTGCGGCAATGAACTTTTTAATATAATCGTAGAAATATCATTCCACTGCTTCTCCAACTCGACGAAAAGTTCATCACCATTTCGGAATACTTTATTGCTGATATTCCGTTTTAAAATCATCCACATGTTTTCAATTGGGTTGAGATCGGGAGATTGAGATTTGAAGAAAATAAATCAATGAAAACAAGAAATGCGATCTCAGTTCCAAATGTTTTGACCACTACTGTACCTACATATGTTAGAATGTATGCGTGTGTGTAAATTTAAGGCTTTGCGTGTGTATGTGTGTACATCTGTTGAGTTTTTAACAAAAACAAAGTGTTGGCATTTATTTAAAGCCGATACGGAATGTAAATTACATCAACTTCTCATGAAAAAAAAGAAGAAAACAAAAACATACATAGTTAAATAATGACTAATGCTCCCGAAAAACAATTAAACAAGAAACTAAGATTTAAATACCCTAGTGAAAATATTAATATAGGGTAATATATGATCATGTATGATTTCATGTATGAGCATATATTGTTCCATTAGCCTGTATGAAGGTGTATGTCATGTATGTAAGCATATATGGGTTCATACATGCAAACAAAAAGTTCAGACATGGCAATGTATGTATGCTAAATATTGTTCCATATATGATATTAATTTTACTATATAAATTCATATTACATTAGTTAGAGTGTTTTTGCAAAAAAAAAAAAAAATGCTTTATTTTTGTAGATATACGGAAGTTCAAAACTCATAAATAAAAATGTTATGAAAATTTAATTTTCAATTTTTTTTATTATATGTGTTCATGGAATTAATAAGTTTTGTTAAAATTGTGAATAATATTCTTACCATTTACAAAATGCGATATTTGCGTTTCATTATTGAGTATCAAATATACAAATGAAGTGAACGCTTCTTATTAAAAAAATATTTTGAAGCATTTATGCAAATGGTTTTATTATAAACTAATAAAAATAAAACTATAAAAGTTATTCAAAACATTTAAAAAAATATATAAAAAAGGTAAATTTTTTTCTGAATTGAAGGAATATAAAAAGTTTTTTGTGTTTACAATAATGATTTAAAAACTTAATAAAATAATTAAACAAATATTTTTCTGATAGATTTA
The DNA here is from genome assembly GCA_021234595.1 of Delia radicum. Taxonomy (NCBI): domain Eukaryota; kingdom Metazoa; phylum Arthropoda; class Insecta; order Diptera; family Anthomyiidae; genus Delia; species Delia radicum. The sequence goes on along the minus strand of CM037855.1, from coordinate 5,892,156 downwards.
TTAGTTGACCTGTGGTATTGTTGTGGTGAATTTTAGGTTTGGCTTAAGGTCAGATGTTGTTGAAAAATTGTTGCATAAAAATTATAAAAAGTTAAATAAAAACACCAAGTTTTTAATTTTTAAATTTTTATCACAATATTTTATTCATTTTTCGATATTTCGATCTATCTCGTAGATCATCATCTGGAAATCTGATGTAAATTACAAAAATATATACACAATCATTATTTATTAAATACACAAATTTTAACAATAATATATATTTACTTTTTAAAAACAAAAATATATAAACTTTTGTTGAGTTGCAACCTCTTAACTTTGCTGTCAGTTCTTGTCAACTAATTTTTGTTTAAGTCTTTTGTGTTTTTCTAATGTATGTCTATAAAGTTGAGCACAATTTTCTGTGTCTCTCTTATAATTGAGTCGTTTTTGAGGGGCGACATCAATTATGTGTAGCATCTCCAACATAAATCTCTTTTTATAGTTTTGTTCTTCTTGTATGATCCTAGTATCCTCAAAGTTTGGTTTGTGATTATTTATTACACAGTGGGCAGCAAGAGCTGTTTTTTGCTCTAATGGTTTATTTATGGCTTTTTGATCAGACCGGTGTGACGCTAATCTTGTCTTTAATTTTGTCTTGGTAGTGCCAACGTATACCTTTTCACATGGGGTGTTCCCATCCCCGTTGCATTTTATTTCATAGATAAGGTTAGACTTATCTTCCTTATCAACTTTAGTTTTACTAAACAATTTTTCCACAGAATTGCCTGTTTTAAAAGCTAGCTCATATTTTCATTATCATAAATATTAGTTATTCTCATTCTTTCTGACAAACCTGGTATATAAGTTGTTGATTTATATATTTTTGGTGTTTTAGCCTCTTTTATAGTATGTGTGTTTTTCTTTGAGTTAACATATTTTATTAATTATTTGATCGTTTTTGTTGGAAACTCATTTTTCTTTAACGTTTCTGTTATTATGTTTATATTTTCTTTATAAAAATCTGCGTCACTTATATCTAGAACTCTTGTAATGAAATTTGTGGCCGTATTAATAATGGTTTTTCTTGGGTGTTTAGAATAAAAGTTTATCAGTCTTCCTGAGGCTGTGGATTTTTGATACCAATTTATTTTCAGTGTATGTCCATTCCTTATTACCACCGCATCTAAATATGGTAATTTTCTATCAACTTCTTCCTCCTTAGTGAATTGAATTTGTCTGTTGAATGAGTTGAGTATTTTTAACGTATCGTTGACTGCATCCGTTTTTATAATAGCAAAAAGATCATCTACGTACTTGCTAAACATCCTTGGTTTTATTTTCATATTTTGCATCGAATAATCCAAAAGTTCCTCCATAATAATGTCTGCAATCACAGGTGATGCTGGTGAGCCCATTGGCATGCCTTTACGTTGTTCGTATATGTTTTTATTATACTTAAAATATCTATTTTCCTTTATACAAAATGTTAAAATTTCCATAAAAAGTTGTTTAGGTATTTTGGTATGTTTTTCTAATTCGTTCCATTTTCTTTCAATTGTTTTTAAGGCTAGATTCACAGGTATGCTTGGAAATAAGGAGATAACATCAAAGGATACCATAATTTCATCTTTTTCGATAGTAGTGTTGTTAATTTCGTGATTTAAATTGAATAGCATCTTTAACGTTGTATTTTGACTGCATTGTCAAATTTTTCAATATATCCACGATATATTTGCATAGTCCATAAGCTGGAGAGTTAATAGAAGAGCAAATTGGTCGAAGTGGTGTACCTTCTTTATGGGTTTTTGGTAACCCATATATCCGTGGCGCTATTGCCGTGTTATTAATCAACCTATATTTTTCTTTCCTATCGATTATATTTAAATTAAATAATTTTTCTATTAAGGTGTTATTTCTATTTTGTAGAATCGAAGTTGGATCTTTTCTTAATCGTGTATAAGTACACATATCGCCTATAATGTTCTTCATTTTACTTTCATACTCATTTTTGTCCATAGCCACTGTCTTGTTACCTTTATCTGCATTGAGAATAAGTATATCTTTATTTTTGTCTAAAAAATATTTTTCTTTTAACAATGAACAAAGGTTGAATGCTTTGGAAAAACCAGTGCTTATTTAAATTATTATTCAGTCTTTGACATTTATCATTACGACGTACATACAAAAGGAGCAATGAATATACTAAATACAACTAAAAGACAGATACAACAATGTATTTTATTTATTTTATAAATACAGAGCTGTTTTTTAGTTGTTTTATTATTTATAATAAGACGAGATGGTGAAGAGGTGGCGCTTAGTTTTCATGCAAATAACTAAAAATTAAACAAAAATTTTGTAGATTTTACAGTTTTTTTGCTGTTGTTTTTTTTTTACTAATATCTTGCAAAAAAATTCTGCTAATTTTACTGTTTTTTCCTACAACGTAACTTTCAACAAATTTTTAGTTACCATTTCTGCTATTTTTACAGACATATTTGTATGGTTTTAGGAAACATTCCCTTACATATTAAAAACTAAATTTTTTTTTTCAAAGTAGTAAACATTTATTAACTTTCATAAATATAAACAAAACGTCAATTATGTTTTAGATTTGTTACGAATACAACCGCTTGAGCGTTACGCATAAATTGTTCAATAATATGTAGGTGATCTTTCGAGAAAGATCTCCTTAGCGGTTCCTTGCTTGTGTATTGGAATAAAAATTAAAAAATAAGAATATTTTTAGCTGACCTTTCTCACTTTATGGACAAAAGACAAATTCTGACTAACCTTGATGGCTTTAATTCGTCCGCCATTTTTAATTCTTAATATCGTACTGCAGAATCAGTTACATTAACGGTACCGTGAAATAACTCCCAAATGAAATAACTCCAAAAAAAAAAATGAAATAACTCCCAAAAATTTTCCATATTAAATTGGGATTTATTTCATTATGAAATAAGTCCCAATGCGTTAGGACTTATTTCACAATTTTCAGTTAGGAATTATTTCGTTATGAAATAACTCCCAAATGAAATAACTCCCAACCAGATTTTGTTAGGAGTTATTTCACTTATTTTTGTCATTGGGAGTTGTTTCACATTTGTTGAGACTTATTTCATTTCATTTTTAAATGTGATTTTATCGTTGGGAGTTATTTCATTTTTGTTGGGAGTTATTTCATTTCTATTAAAATTACATTTTGGTAAATTTTATGCATTCTTGTCTTAAAATTGTCGTAAAGTAAATAATAGCAATACAATGAGTTATTTTACCAAAAGGAACGCAGTTCTTGCTAGAATTTTGGTAATTTTGGTGGCATGTCATAACGTCCAATGACATAATGTCCATGGACGTTATGTCACTCGAAAAGTGTCATAATGTCCATGGATATTATGACACTCTGCAATGTGACATTATGTCCTCAAATGGAATGACATAAAGTCCATGGACATTATGCCACTTTTTGGGTGACATAAGGTCCATGGACATTATACTCCAGTGTGGAAACAGATCAGTGATTTTGAAGTTTCTTTTGTGCCGCACGCAGAAAAAACTTTATTTCGCGTAGCCGCCTGCCGCGTTCTACGGAGAAAAAAAACCCTTAAGAGCGGCCGAAGGCCGCCACCCAGAAGAACTTGTTTTTCAAATCAAAATCCATTGAAATCTTATATTTTTAAGACATCAAGTAATTTGTAAAAACAAGTGTTTCTGTGTGGCGGCCTTTGGCCGCTCTTAGGGGGTTTTTCCTCCGTAGAACGCGGCAGGCGGCTTCGCGAAATAAAGTTATTTCTGCGTGCGATTATACGATTTATAAGTTTAGTTTTATTTTGTGATATACATATATTAAAAAAAATTGTATTGATATACTAAATATTATTAATCTTTTTATTTTAAAAAGTCTGAACGCTATGCCACATTTGAAAGTGACATAATGTCCAAAATTGTCAAATTAAAAATTGTCATAAAGTCCATGGACATTATGACACTTTTCGAGTGACATAACGTCCATGGACATTATGTCATTGGACGTTATGACATGCCACCTCTGGAAAGCGGTGCGTACGATTCGCGTCCTGCTGCCCGGCCGCGTTTCGCGTAATGCGGCGCCACCGTAGTTCGCGTCCTATAGGAGCGGCCACGGCCGCGTATCGCAGAATTCTATATTTTTGAAATGGGAATTATTTAATTTTTGTTGGAACTTTTGTCATTGTGAGTTGTTTCATTCTTTGTTGGGAGTTATTTTATTACTATGAAATAACTCCCTAATGTTGGGGCTTATTTCATTTTTTCTTTGGAGGTTATTTCATTTATTAAAATTAGGACTAATTTCATTTTTTGGGACTTATTTCATTGCGAGTTATTTCATTGGGACTTATTTCATTTGGTAGTTACTTCACGGTACCCAAGTTAACCCATAGTTTCTGTTTAATCTGATAAGAATTTACTTTTTTTTGCCTCTATATTTAATCTGACATTTTGAGTTCATTTATGAAATCATCGACCTCCAAAACCTCTAGGTGCAAAATTAAAGCCAGGGGCGACTACGGAAAAGACTTTTGGCCAAAAAGGACATGCTCTGTCCGTGTGTGCAGAGCGACTAAAAAAAATATTGAAATTAATATTAATACTTAAATTTATTAACAATTAGTGTTTCTATTTATAATAATAACATTTTGAAGCTGACAATTCAAAATGAAATAAATAATATAACTTAATAAATAGTTAAAGATTTTTGTTTTCAAATTCGGTTTATTTTTTTTTTTTAACTAAGTTGTGCTTAAATAATAAATTCCTATATCATCTAAAGATTTTCCTCCGACATCATCTTATTACACATATAACATTTTTTTTTTGTTTTTTTTACAAATTTTCAAATTATATCCTTCCTCTTTTGTTAGGTTATTTTTAACATTTACATATTCTATGCTTTTATATGGAAATTTATTGAACTACTTTTTTGTAAAGAACGAAAAAAAAAAAAATAAATAAATGGATATTTTCAACAAAAGCTTCAAATTTGTAACAAATTTGGTTTTACAAAAAACAACAATAGCAAAAGTATTATCACTCTAGGTTTAATATTCATCCCACCTCCTGTGAAACCACAAAACATAAACACATCAACACCATAGCTACCATCACTAGTGCCGCTAACACCACCTACTACACTACAACAACGACCATCAACATCATCAATATAACAAAAGCTTTTTCACATACACACACTCATAGTCAATAACCGTTACATGGCAAAATAACTAATACTGCTGACCAAGTAAAAAAATTCTTATATACTATTTTTATAAATAATGTATTAAAAAAAATTCAACTTTAAAAAATACCCCTCTTGTATTAGAAAAAAAAATGAAAAAAAAATTTCCATAAAAACACTCACTACTCTTTGTATCATTGGTAACATACATCAACATCATCTCGTGAAAAATACAAAAAAAGAACAAAAACAACATGAACAAAAATGAATTCAGCATTCTGTGCATCATGCATTATAATGCTTAAAACATAAAATAAACGAGCGTTATAATAGCTATTTGGGACATAATACTATACACTACGACTACTACACTGAAAATAATTCATGCAACATTTTAATGAAAAAAAAAGCTTTCGTAATTATTTTTTTTCGTAATATATACGACTATGTCGTATATACTCTGAAATTCAGTTTAGTCAAAGATTCGACTTATTTTGCGAAAATAACGAAAATCTTTCGTATATATTTTTTGTATATTATAGACATTAATTTATTATTTTCTACATTGAACAATATTTTAATTTTGTTTTGTACTTTTCATTTTCAATACATACCGAATTAACATATTTAAGTCAACAATAAAATTACCAACATTTGAAGTATTTTTTAAAACTTCTGATTTTTTTTTGTTCAAAATTTCTATAAAATTAGAAAAGTAATTATAAGAAGTTTTCAGGAACTATTACTGGTTAGTGTAAATGTAGTACGTCATCTTTACATTTTAATAATTTATTTTATTTTTCTCTTAAATCCCTCAAGTTGTATATTACTTCTTAATTATTTTATTTTTAAAAAGTAAACTAGCTTTACTCCCTATGGGGAATGGGACCGGTTCTGCGTGTGCCACAGGGTCGGTCCCTTCGTGCCAGAGACGGGTCCTCTGCTAAGCCCTACCCTATGTAAACAACTGGCAACTTTAACATTGGCTTGTCATAGGAGGGGGTCATTTGTGCTGCTTTAAAACACATAGTGGCATGCCACAGGACTAACCAAAGATGGGCATACCACAAGACTGTCGCAAAAGGCCCTTGTCGTATAAACTAAATGAAAACTAAACAGCTTCCAATGGGTAACATTCTGGCCAACTGGCTTTTTCTTGTTAATAAGCATTCTGGTTAAGTGGTATGTTCTCCCATTACCAGTCACATGATTGGTAATTTTAGGACAATTGACACTGCTTAACCCATTTCAGTATTAAATTATACCAGTCCTGTGATAAGTCCTACTTAACCCATGTCACTTTTCGGTCAATTGACTCCTCATTCCCCATAGAGCTTTTACAAAATATTTTTAATAAACAAAAATACCTTAATAAAATATAGCTACATGTTACAAACAATGGGATTAAAACTATTTCTACTTTAAAAAGATTTTTGTTATCAAAAGATTATATTTTATAAAGATACATATTTTTTTTTTATGTAAAAACACTTCCTTTTCACTCAAACAAGGGACAACTTGGCTTTGTCTGTATTTATTTTTTTACAAAATGTTTCTAACAAAATATATTAAAATTACTTGTTAAAAGGGTCATTTAAAACAAAGGGGTCTTTTATGAAAAAGTTCCTTTAATAAAAATACTTTTCTAAAATATATACTCTTTTATAACAAAAACTTTTATTTAAAACACTAATAATATACATTTTTGAAAAATTTTCAACTGGAGTAGTATTTGAACCATATTTGGCCTTAAAGGCTGGGTTCTTAAATTTGAAAAAAAAATGAATGATTTTTATTGAAAATCTAAGAATATTTTGTCAAATATAAAATAATTTAATTTAATAACAAAAAAAAAAAACGAAACGTCGCAATTCTTTTGTAAAATATACAAAAAAATTTCTTAATATGTATACAAAATTTCGTGTATTTTACAAAAGATTTTCGTGGTTCGAAACAACGAAATTTTTTCTTAAAAAACAAAAAAAAAAAAAATAAATACTTCGTAACTTTTGTAATTTTGTATATTATTCGAAAGATTTTCGTGGTGCGAAATAACGAAATTCTTTTGTAAAACACAAAAAGAAAATCGTAAAATGCACACAAAAATTTCGTATATATTGCGAAAGATTTTCGTGGTGCGAAATAACGAAATATTTCCTTCAATATACCAAAGATTTCGTATATATAACGTATGGATTTTTTTCAGTGTACTACTACTACTACTACTACTACTACTACCACTCGCACTAACCATATAACAAGCCAGCAAATGTGTTTGTTTGTGTGAAAGTGTGTGTGTATAAGTGTAATGGGTGGATGATTATAATGGTGGCAGAAAACTGCAATAAAACAAAATAATAGAAAATGAACAAAAAAATAAAACTAAAAAAAACAAATTTGAATAAAATATTTGTATATTTTGCATACAAAATTTTAAGACCAATTTGGTAGATTTTTTTTTTTTTTTTGGGTAATCTATTATGAAAAACTAAAAAAACTTGCTTGCAAAAAAATGTAATACGCACTAACATGGACCAATAGATAAAATCTGAAAAGAATTGGAAGATTTAACTAGGAGAACGGTGTGAAGTGGAAATTGCAACTAGTGGAATAGGAACTCTAAAGAATGGAGTAATATTTATAATATTTCTCGACTTGTCCTTATTTTTCGTAATATTTTTTTGACGATTTTTCTTTAAATTGATTTCATTCTTAAAAACGATCATATTAAGGGGTTTATTCCATTTCGAAATAAATATAAACAACACTATTTAAACAGATATAAAAAATTAAAGAAATGCTTTATTAAAACAATTCGTTTTTTGGAGAAAAAGGCACTGTATCAAAAAGTATTCTAAAGATTATTATTTAAAATTCGGACTACCATGACAATCCTGGTAGCCGTTTTAATATTGCTCCTTTTTATGGGAAAATCGGTTCACATCGTGGACCCAAAAATGGTATGAGGGTAAACTCAACAATTAAAAAAAATTTAAAAGAAAATATCTGAAATATTACTCACAAAAATAATGGTTTTTATTTTTCAAAAAAATTAAGCAAAATTTAAAAATGTCCCTAAAAAAATTACCTTAAAAAAAGAACTGATCAAAAATAGGTCGATTTGTCAAAAGTATACAGTGGCACCAAATTTTCAATTTTGCTTTAAGAAAATGCTATTTAAAGCAAATATAGCCCAAGTAAAACATCGCTCAGAATATTGAATTTGTGAACTTTAATCGATATTAGACAATAGAATTGGGGGTCAGTTATTAATGGATTAATTAGTCCAGTGATTTAATAAGTCCATGTATGGGCCATATATAATACAATTTTCACTTTCATCATTTTTACTTTCGTCAAAGATATTTGGGAAACAAAAAAAAAATAATTTGTTATTTTTCAGAAAATTTTACACCTGCCCATTAATGGGCACAAAATATAAATCTTTTCCATATAAAGTATCTTACCTTTTCACTTTTAATTTCTTCCAGTTCCAAAACTTCGGCCGAAACTTTTTGAGCATGACGATCTACACCAGGACTTAATAACACCTCCCAGGTAAGCGTAGGTTTAGGATTACCACCCTCACTAATGCAAGCTAAATTCAATTCAGAATTTTCTTTAACGGGAACAAAAATATTACCAGCATCTAAACGCCGGCCATCTATTAGCAAATACGGAGGCTTAGGACGATCTGTAAAAATATACATAAAATTTAATTTTGTATTTCAGTTTAATTACACAAAGAAAACTAGACATGTTTCCAAAAGTATGCTTTATTTTAAAACTAATCTTGTTCAAGTATTAAACTTTGAAACTTTTTTTAATGAAAATAACTTTTTCTTTTGGCTTTTTTTTTTGGGAAGTGTGACACACAGAGGGCTTTGCACTTTTCTTCTGGTAAAGTGTTATGTTTATGATAGAGGGGATACAATATAATATGAAAAACAAGTTATAACTTGTTTTAGTCATGCTTAGCTTTACGGTATACATTTTCTAAGCAATAAAGAGTTATAAAACTTCTTGTTAAAAACACACAGAACTAAATTAAACCAAAAACTAAAAAAGTTGTTAAAAATAAGTTTGTGCCATACAAAACACACTTAAATTAAATCTTTTTTTTTGTTAGTTGACCTTATTTCTGTTTTTTTTTTTTTCAATATTAAAGCATACTTTGTGGAGTAAATTTATAAAATATTTGAGTATATTTTAAAATTGAATTTATATTAACACTTACCTAAAACCACTAGCTTAACTGGTCTGGCATTTTCTGTATAATGTCTGGTATTTTCTGCCTCACACTGCCATTTGCCATCATCCTCCAGCATAACATTTGTTATGGTTAAAGCACCATTAGCTTCTTTAATAAAGCGATAATCTGTTACTCTGGTAGTACGATCCATGGCATGAACAACCTGTTAATGAAATGAGTATATAATAATATAATTAATTATTAAAATTTATATATATATTTTGTTATAATATAAATTTCATTATTTTTAATACATTTTAAGCTGTTTAACAACTGCAACAATGATGCGAATCGATTATTATTATAACATACTTTCAGGCTGCCAGTTTATTGTTTTGTTTATTATTTACATATATTACATAAATATTTATTTAACATTTTAACTTTAAGCTACTTAATAACTGCTTTTGTTTATAAACAAATGAATTTACATTAAAACTTTTTTGACTACTACATGTTGGAAAATGTGGAAACGAAAGAGTAAATCCTAGCCCCTGTAGAGTGTGCTTAAAAATAAAAAAAAAAATTTAATTTATATGGCCAGGAAAATGTAAAACAAAAATATTTAATTGGTTAAGGGAAACGCTAATTTATTAGTTTTCAATGAGCGAGTTTAATGTTAAATTTAAATTATACTACACAAAAATTTTCAACATTTTGCAGAATCTATCTATGAAATTCTTATTTTTGATAATCTATGCGGTGTGTCCAAACCTTTTCAAAATGTGTTTCGTTTCTTATATATATGTCATTCACTTTCGAAATTCAATGCAAATCTAGTAAATTTAGAATATTAATCTACATAAAATTATCTTTCATTTGACTATAATCATGTCGGTGTTTGTTTCAGGATATCTTAACGGTATTGCAAAGAAGTTGAAAATTTTGCATGTTTAGTTTTATCCTTGTAAACTTTTTATATGATGAATTTCATATCAAAACCTATAAAAAAGGCACAATTTGAACCCGACCCCCTCAGAATTTGATGAAATTTTGCATACAGCTACATTTTACCTATACAAACACAACCTCATATTTAGAAATTGCATTTTTGAAAAATACTTTGAAAGTTATACAGATTTTTTGTAATTCTAATAGATTAGAACAAGAATCGTATTATCAAATTTTTTAGACACCCCCAAAATATGGATTCACCGTTGGTAATTTTTTTTATTTTCATTTTTTAGATTTAATATATAATTTTGCGCATACTGTTGACTTTCGGAATATTTGCTAACTTTTAGTGAAGTTTCATCTAAAGGTATAAAAGAATGGAAGCTTTGAGTTCCTGTAATAGTTTTAGCATTTTTATACCTTTAAAATAGCTCTTCTTTTGTTTTGTTATAGTTCGTGTTTCGAAAGCTAATTGAAATACCTTTCTAATGGTACCAAAATCTTTGAAATCGGTTTAGCCATTCCGTAGAAATCTCAGCTTGAAAGTACATGTTATCATGATTTTTCAAAAACCTTGCCACGTCCACATATTTTCAAAAATGCAATTTCTAAATATGAGGTTGTATAGGTAAAATGTAGCTGTATGCAAAATTTCATCAATTCTGAGGGGTCGGGTTCAACGAATATCGGTTTTGATATGAAATTCATCATATTCTATAAAAATATTATGTTTCATCACTATGTGGAAACTAAACATTCCACAGAATTGACATCAGCTTACTTACTCTCTGCATTACTTTAACACAAACGATACGGACATACTAATAACTAGTTAATTTTCCCATTATTTTAATACCAAAAATATTGCGTTACCCATAAGTACTTATTTTTATCATTATTTTCAATATCCAACATTTTTAAAAAATCTATTTTTAAACTCATTATTTTTCAATTTTAGTAATTACATATATAACTATGTATTTTTAATTTCTTGTAAGCTGGAAAGTAATGAAATTTTGTGCAAGCACCCAGTGTCGAAAAGCATTACCATAAAACTGGTTTTATAAGCACATATTTGTTAATTGCAAATACTTACAATGGAAACTAAAAATCTTATTACTTTTATATGGGGATATTGCGCAAAATATTGACATATACTTATGGAACACCTTACGAAAAATCAAAAAATATGTGGTCACATATATGTTTACTAGTATGTACATAATTAATGAGGCTAAAACTACATTTTCGAAAACACTTTTATTTTTTTTATAGACATTTTTTTTTTTAACAAAATGAACCCCCACGGGGCAACAATAATGTTAGCAGGCTATAAGTTGCGAACCATTTCACAAATGTCAAACAAATATGAATGATTTTAGAAAAATAAGCCGCAAATATAGATTTATTGAATTAAAGGGCTTATTGTAAAATCCACATACTAATTTTTACTGGTTTTTGCAATGAAAATATTGATTTAATGCATAAAGTATGACTTTAGCAGGACTGTTACTCTCTGTATTCCGCGTATAAGCAAGACTTTTATCAAATACTCTTCAATAGGTGACTAGATGACATATAAACCCAGCAATAAAATAAATGTGGCTTATCAAGTTTTTACAAAAGGCTCGTTAATTGTTTTTGTAAGTTTAACATAAAAATCTTTTGTTATATTAACGTCATATAGACAGTCGCAATTAATTTTTAATTAATATGCATTTGACAAATTTAATTTGGAAATGTTGAGGTTAAGAAGAAGAATAAACGTTTTTCGCTAAAAATTATAAACACTATTAATTTTTAAATCAGACTAGACTAGTTTCTGCCTTTTTATGGACAGGCTCATCAGTGATTTTCCATTTAAATTGTATTATTATTTGTGTCTTATAATTGTCAGATTGTCTCTATATGATAAATTTTTCAACAACCTGCGGCTGTAAGAATCAAACCTGCGCTCATATTACATTACAAACGTAACAATACCAAGTCATGACCGTTTAGCGATGACTGATTCTAAAATTTTGGCATTTATTTAAAGTTAATTATGAAATTATAATTTTTTCGCTAACCCAATATTCAAACCGCCATGTGATTATAAGCATTTGTATTGTACTCCAATGACCTGTTGTTGTTATTAAAACAAATCGTGTACTAGTGAAATTTCAGAAACATACAACACTGTTGCTTTTTACTATTGGGTGTGTGAGTATAGGTGAGCGAATCAAAGTGTATGTGTAGTTAAAGGCGTGCAAGGTAAATAGTGTGTGTTTGTATGCTAGTGTAAATACACCATAAATAAAATAAAACAGATATTAAAATATTATTATAATAACAATAATAAAAATTGTAACTTTTAAAAAAATTTTTGTATACTCTAGTATAGGTTTTGGTGCGCTGTGTATTATTGTGGTCATTATTTACTATTTATGGCATTTTAATACTATTATTTTACTATAACTTTTATAGGGTTTGTAGCTCAGGGATTTTTTTTTTTTGGAAAATTTAATTATTTGTTCAATTTTTAAATAGTCCGCCAATACTTTGAAAGCTTAAATATTTAAAAAAAATGTCGATATTTTTTTTATTATATAAAATCAATCTAGTAGTGTGAACCCTAAATATTTTTCTTTAACCAGTATAAGCTATTAAGGTATTTAAAAAAGTGTTCAGGAGATTTAATTGTACTTATTTTAATCACTCTTTATTATTTTTAATTTATAACGTGAAAGTTTATTTTTTTATTTGAATCCTCGTTATTAAATATAATTCTTAATATAGAACGCGAATGTCCTTGTTAAGCTAGAAAATGTTGTTGCATATATTATTTAAGTATTTATATGGATATTGGTTGCACTTGTGCAAGTTCACACATGTTTTCTTTATGGTTTTATATATTAAAATGTAATTTCACTTATATAAGTCTTTCGGATGAATATATTATTTTAATATACATAAGAGACTTTCCATACCAAATATAAGTTAACACAAAAATTGGTATCCAGCTCAAACCCACAGTTTTTACGGAGTATGATTTAAATAAAAAATAAAATAACTTCATTATTTAACTTATAAATGAAATTCATAGATCCGGTGGACAATTTACAACCAAACTTTGTAAATATATAAAACCAGGCTATATTAACAAATGTTTGCAATATTTTTGCCTTAAAACGCCCTTTAAGGAAATTTGTAACAACCAAAGTTTGATAGTGTTAAATCCTAGATGGTTGAAGATTTTTTAAGAATTTGAATTTTATATAATCCTGTGTACAAATCTTTATTCAAAAATTATAAAAAATTTACTTTTTTAAGTTAATCGATTTTTATTTTTTTGTTTTTGGAAAAGTGTCGTTGTTTTTGACTATTTCTTAAAATTTTCATATGTCAACCCGGACATTATAATTTTTATAAGTGTGTTAGTATTTAAATAAAAACCAGACGTTATTTATGTTTTGAGTTAAAACGGAATTCATTTTAGAACATTTAAAAGTTTGTGTATTTGAACAGTGCATAATCCGATCGGACAGATTTGCAAAAATTTCATACAATTGGTATTCTAATTTTTTAGCAAATAAATACATTTTCACATTTTCTCAAAAATATAAAAGATTAGGCTATTTTTTTTTTATATCGTGCGCCCCGGTAGGCTAGTTGGTAGCGTGCTGGCTTATCAGTGCGGGGGTCGTGGGTTCGATTCCCACCAGAGGCACTGGTCTGTTTTCGCTACAACGCGCCGAAGGCCATAGTAGCTGGTGCTCGGTTAGGGTAATAGTATATAATTTGTAATTATATGATTATTAATTTATAAAATAAAATAAAATAAAAATATTTTTATATAATTTTTGAACAGGTCCCCATCAAAAAAGGTCAAGTATTTGTTTTTCAAATAATTATTTGGCAAATGTGGATAACAAACGTTTTTTATTCCCGATTTTAGTCAAGCTGTTGAATAATTTCAAGGTCTTTAAATGACTTAATTGTCCTTGTCCAATAAAAAAAAAATATATGGCCGTTTAAAAGAACTGGAACGAAAAAGGAACACAGAGCAATGTGTCAATAAAGTGTGAAAGAACTATGATCATTTTTTTAAAATAAAAACTGTTGAAAAAGTTTGGAATTATATTGTTCGGAATATTAAATTTTTCTAAAAGGCCTTAAATTTGGTTTGCTTCTAAATAAGTTAAAATATTTTTCTATTAGATAATGAAATATCAACTAATATTTCATTAAATATTAGGTATCGAAAATAAAAAAAAAAAAATAAAATATATCGCACACCTAGTTCGAAAGTGACTCAACTCAAAATTTTTAATTTTTCAGAAATCGCAAAAAAAATCTTGGCAACTTTATACCAATTGAAACATCAAGAAAGACATAACTGTTTTTTGGCAACAGTTAACAACAACAAAATACACTGATATTATTTTTAATAGAAAAGCAAGTCGCACTTGATCAACAAGAGGGTATTAACTCAAAATTTTTAAATTTTTAGTATAGTCAAAAAACTGTTTATGGCCACATTTTAACAGAATTTAAAAATTCAAACATATCATAATACGCAAATTCTATTTGAAAATTCCATTTGAAAATTCCATTTGAAAATATATATACATTGCTTTTGTTTTAAATGTTACAACTCATTGCAAAAAAATCAATTTTTTGAGTTAATACCATTTTTTTGAAATTTTATTGAAAAAATGTGAACAATTTTTTCATAGAAAGAGTCACATTTCGAATTAAATTTATAGAATAAAACAAATTTTATCAACAAAACAGTATCAACTCAAAATACAACCAAATATAAATAAAACAGTTTGATTATTTTTAACATAAATAAAGGCTCAAATCAAAATAATACATTTTTTATGAAAATATACGATTCATTTCTATTTAAACTTTTGTATTAACTCGAAATAATACCTTTTTGTTGAAATAAAGGTAATCACTACATTATCATGAAAATGGTCTCAAAAGTGGTTTTCGAGATGAAAGAGTAATCGGAAAACGTTGAAATTTTTACAATAGATAGATATTGATGTTGTTAGTTGATTTCTTGAAAAAAGTGATATTTTAAAAATTTTGAGTTAATACCCTCTTGTTGATCAAGTGCGAAGTGTATTGTGCATAGTTTAAGCATATAAAACCGAAAAATTTAAATTTTGAGTTGAGTTACTTTTGAACTAGGTGTGCTATATGTAGATTCTAGTAACACTGTACATATACGTATTATCAACAGTTATATTAATAATAATACTTATACGCACAGTATTGCGTAACAGCCGATTTTGCAACTCTTAAGTCAGAATATGAATGCTTATGGCCTTAAATATTTTTGATAACTTTAAAGATTTTTTGAAGATGGGGTCGCTAAAATATATTTTGTGAAAGAAAGATGCTATGAAACAAAAAAAACTTATTATATCACTCCATTCAAATTTTCCAAACTCAAACCTAAATATCCGCAGAAATCGGCTAGAGTGGCATGAAATAAAATTTGTTGAAAAGGTCTTTAAAATACCTTTCATTCGGTAGGGCAAAATAATTGGGGCTAAATATTAAAGCGAAAATTTTTCCCAGGTGACATAAGATAATTATGTAAATTCACAAAAGCAAATTTGGTATCAAATGAAAGTTTTTTCAAAGACCTCTACAAAAAAATATATTTCTTAATTTATGCCTTTTTTCATATCTTATATGATTATAGATAAGTTAAAAGTGAATGCAAAGACTTATAATAAGAAATATATGAATAAGGAGTAAATTCAGAAGATTTATTGTTAATTAGATATAAACATACCGTATAAGTGGTTGGTATCGTTGGACAAGTTATTACCTCAAATTACGACATTTTCAATAAGAATACCATTTAGCATTATTAGTAGAACAAAGCTTTTTAAAATGAGTTTAATCTTAAAGACATCATTATTTTGATTTCTGTTAAAATTCTTTTTATAAAAACACAATTCCATTAAATTAATAAAATTTTGTGGTTGGCGATTTCTTTTGAAATCTTTTTTATTATCCCTGAGAGAACAATTGCATGAACATTATAATTTTTTTTTATATTATAGTACAAATTGCAATTACCCACCACTAAAACATCATTTTGTATTTACTCATACATATAACATATAATTGCAATTTTTATAACTCACTCGCACATACACTGATAGATGAAATATAAAGGTTAAGGTTGTCCAAAATAAAAAACTTTGGAATTAACGAGCTCCCCAACCCTTAAAAATATGGCATTATCAATATAAATATGGTCAGCAAAAAAAAAAATCTCAAAAAAGTGCAGTATAGCGGTCGCAGATTAAAATTTATGTTTCAAAGTTGTAATATATATATAACCAAATATAATTTATACCACCTTTTTTAATTTATCGATTTATCTTCTGCTTTTTAGAAATCTATTAAAAATAACATATTTCAACAAAAAAAAAAAACATATTAGCTAGGTTGATACTACTATTTCGATCTGGCTAAAGATCTCATCAGGACCCGAAGTTTTAGAAAAGCTAGAGCCTCCATAATAGCCAGAACTTTAACAAAAAACCTATTAACAATCAATTTTGCTCCATTCTTGTCTTTTTAGTAATCAAGCACGTGGTTAGGTCTTTTCCTAACAAGCATCATGACGTTACTAAACTTTGAAGACCAAAAATGTTCTATTTATATAAAAAAATTTTAGTGTGTGCTCTGGCTGAAGTAATATTTTTAACAGTTATATTATTTTTTTGTTCTTATATACATCGGGATTATTTTTATGTTATTTTTAATTTATAACGATCTTTAGCCAGATCGAAATACTAGTATCAACCTGGCTAATATGTTTGATTTGCTTTATTTTTGTAAATATACGGAGGTTAAAAGCTCGTTATAAATTGAAAATAACATAAAAATAATCTCGATGTATATAAAAACAAAAAACTAATATAACTGTAGAAAAAAAGTGTTCAAATCCAATTTTCTTAATTACTTAGTTTTTTCTACCAAAAAAAAATATAATATCTTATGGTCTAAAATGTTTTGACTATATTCAATACCACACGTCAGAAAGAAAATTTAAATTTAATCCATAGCGATTATAGAATTTTCACAATCCTCATTTGAAAATTATAAATTTTTTTCGTTTCCTCCCTTTAAAAGTCATTGAGTAATATGAAACCCCATCATTATCTAAATTTTTTTTTGAAAATGGACTATTGCCACTTTCAAAATAAGCGTTTAACATAAAGATTTTTGGACTTTAAGGAATAGGGGCAACATTGTGGAGATTGCATAATTCAACTTTCATAATTTTTTTTAACCACTCTAATGTAGGTATAGTATATATACTAACGCCTCGTAACATCCCCTTGGAATAGTTTTATTTATATAAAAAAAAACCATTAAATTGAAATGATCATGTGTTATATACTACATACTTTTAACACATACATACACTACTTCTTTTATGTTTATACATATATAAATAAACTATCAAATTTTAACATTGTTTTATTTTATGTTATATACAGCTGCTAAATAATAAAAATTTATAACATGGTGTTTGTGTGTGTGTGAAAGTGTTTTTTTTTGAGTATGTGTTTTTAATAATCACCCGATTATAGTTATATATGTATAATACATGTATGTGTTAGTGTTAACAAAAGTTTATGTTATATTGAGAAAATTGCTTGGAAACAAGATTTTTACTAACCGTTTTTTATATTTAATTTGCCATCTTTTAAATGACTTGCGACAAGTGTTGCAGTGCCAGCAATAAAATCTAAATGTTATAACATAAACATACATGCATCTGCAAGAATGTTAGTAACTGTATGTATACAAGGATATACTAGATTTCAGAAAGTAAAATACAAACAAAATTATTTTTTTTGTCTTCTTTATTTTATTCCATTCATATGAGTAAAACAATTTATTTTTTTAAAAACTATCAAGAGGCTAATTTGTTTTGCTTGAAGCCAATTTAAATAAATTGTTTTAGTTGTTATTACATAAGGATGTAAAAAATAATAAAGATTTTGTAACAGTTTATATTCCCTACTTTTACATTTGAAAAATCTGTCTAGCATTGTCTTAAGCAATAAAAAAAAAATGCTAAGCATTCCTTATTTAATTTTTTTTTAGCATACATTTTTCTTTCTTTCTTTTAACATTCAGAAACTATCCAATAATAACGATTATCCCATTTACATAATATGACAGCCAAAGACGACAAATAATGCTAGACTGCAATTTATACTTTTGTTAAGAAATAAAATAAAAAAATTATCTATGAAATTCATGCGTATAGTATGGTAAAGGAGTACACCTATGACTCCGTTAACATGGTTAATTGCAAGAATTTGAAAGGATAAATATAGTGAATATTTTTTTTTTACTCATATTAACTTCTTTATACTATTAATGTATTTTTTTTTTATTAATAATCATAAAATTACAAATTATATACTATTACCCTAATCGAGCACTAGCTGCTATGACCTACGGCGCGTTTGTAGCGATAATAGTCCAGTGCCTCTGGTGGGAATCGAACCCACGACCTCCGCACTGATAAGCCAGCACGCTACCAACTAGCCTACCGGGGCGCACAAACTATTTATGTATATTATTGTTAAAGCATAAATGCTTTTTTAAATATTTAGGATATATGACAACTAGCCGAGCTCGTGATTTTTAATTAATTTAATTAATAGGTTTGAACTAATGATTATCTTTATACGTCATTCTAAAAAAATATTTGTCTTGGTTGAATTTTATTTAATTTTTGTTTATTTTTTGCTGTAAAACTTGGAATAAGGATACATTATATATGAATACCGAATGTGTCGTAAAAAATATTTAATTTCAACTGCTTCTATGAAAAAGTCCATGGGACATACAATTAGGATCAAAAGTGTAACGGGGTTCACTTTGTTCAAATATATTACTTTAAATTTTTAGCTATGAAAGGAAATCCAATAATTCTTGTTAGCTTTTTATCGTTTATTCAAAACCAAACACAAATTTTAACTTACTTGATATAACGAAAAAAATAATGCCACTTTTGTATATTAAGACAAATGTTACACTTTTGCATATGGTTAATTTTTGATAGTTTTGTTAAGAATTTTTTAATGTTAACTAAAAAAAAACCGTAAACTTTTTGCTGTTTTTGTATGTATAAAGACTACGAAATAAAGTTTTCTATATTTAAAAGTTTATAAACGACTAATAATTTTTATTAAAATTTTGAAACTAGAAATTAATACAAAATTTATTTATTTTATTTTATTTGGTAATTCGAATTTACAAATATTTGAATTTTGTTGAGTGTCGCCACATTACTCTCCTTCCAGTGATGACATTAGGCATAGCGATTAATCGGGAAGAATTTGTTGGAGTCCATTAATGAAGTTTGTTGGAAAAATTTTATTTGTTGTTAACTTGCAGCAAGTGCTAGTGAAAATAGGATTTACTATTTTGTATGTATGACCAGCAGCTGACTTTAAAGTTAAAGTTGATATTTAAACCCGAGTAGATTGGTAAATGTTGTTGTGATTTTTTGCAAGGAGTTTACACAGTGTGTGGTTTTTGTATTTTTCTGATTGTATATTGGGATACGAATGATACCACTGATCCTTAATAAAAATGCTGCTGCGCTGCTTTAAATGAAATATTGAATGGCGTTGTTGTCAAATTCTGTTGTTTGCAGGAATAGCGGTGTGGCATATGCTGCTTAGATTAAAAATAAATTGCCTTTTTAACAGTTGCTGGAAAGACGACGTCAATAATAGTTGCAGTCTCCAGGAAAAATAGAGTTTCAATACAGCTGGAGATGATATTATTAAAACTGTTGTGCGTTGTTGTAGAATTAATTTTTTCTGATAAAATGTTAGCGTCGTTGAAAAAGTTAGGTGTTATTTTCTGGGGTTGACTAGCACTCAGGTCCGGGGTCACCAATTTTTTTTTTTTTTTTTTAAGTTTGTAAACGACTAATAATTTTTATTAAAATTTTGAAACTTAAAATTAATACAAAATTCATAGTTTATTTGATAATTTGAATTTATAAATATTTGAATTTTGTTGTGTGGCTGGTCGCCACATATATAATTGGATAAGTTGTTGTATATTATATCATTTATCTGGTCAAAAATTTTGTTTAGTTGACTAACTTACAACCGCTTGTTTTAAAATTTACCATATTTAAAGGGATGTGTGCGAGTGAGAAATTTATATATAAAAGCTTATATTAAGTTTTCTAAAAGAGAAACAGAAAAAATTGTAAAATACAAGAAATAATATGGTTTTAAATTATAATCATGAATATCAAGCTGGGAAAAAGAAAAACGTCAAGACTTAAACACTTTTGGAATGCAATTAAAGTATCAAAGAATAAAAATAAAATTACAACAGTGAATTAAAAAAAAAAAATGATTAAAAAAATAAAAGTTAAGTAAAATTCAAAGAAATTAAAGAAAATTTCCTATCAATATAAAAAATTAAAAGGCTGTATAAAAATCAAAAAGGTACAAGAATTTTCTTAAGACCTTTTAAATATGAAAATTAGGCAAACAGGTAAACCTTAAAGTTTTTCTTTACAACTTTTTTAATTTTCATAAATTCCAAATTAATTGTTTAAGGACCTTTCTTGTTAACTAAATGCCTTTAAATCCAAGAAACGTGTCCTATTTAAAAAAAATTGTATTACCTATTTTAACCTGATTTTAAAAGGTAAACCTTTATATGCATTTTCTAACAAACAACAATAAAATTTTTGTTTAAACTTTACCCAACCAATAACAGAAACTTAACTTTTAACTTTATGTGGAGTTAATGCAGTTGGGTTGTTCACAACCTGACCAAAAAACATTGACAATTTTTTAATTTTTTGTTGTTGTTGTTGTTGTTGATGCTGTGTGTGGTAAAACTACAATTATTTTAACATTCATTTTAAACATTTTCTGCCCTAAAGAAACAAAAAATAAAATAATATAAAATATCTTTTATTACTTCTCAAAACCTTAACAGCAGTCGTGCTTAAAGTTGTTAAAGCAACAGCAACAACAGCAATACCAATAAAAACCAACAACATTAAAAACAAAACTCAAAATTCAAAAAGTTTTATTTTTTCTCATTTTTTATTTATTTTTTTTTTATTTTTTTTTTTTCAATGAAAATTGCTTGTAAACTTCTTTTACTACTAATTGCATTTGTAGCACGTGTACAAAAGCCAAAAAGTAGGCAACAAAACTTTTAGCTTTAACTACATAACTATGTCGATATAAGTGAGTGTGTGTATGTATTGTATCCTTGGCAAAAATACACGACAAAATGTGCAATTACAACTCAATAACTTTTTTGGGGTTAAAACTTTTGTTTTTGCAATGGTTAAAGTTTAAAAAAAAATAAAAAACAAAAATATTATGAGGTTGTTATACAAAAATACAAATAGAAGACAAAAATGACAAGAGGTAGTAAGAAGATAACATTGAGAAATGTGAAATTGTCAAAAGTTAAAGTCAGTAGTACTCATTTCGAGTTACACTGTATATGGTTATGTTGGATACGACAGATTGATGGCTTGTAGTTCAGTTATACAAAAATAACAGTAAGAAAGTTGACAGCAATTGGTTGAAATGATAAGAAGTAAAAAATATTTGTATATTAAACAATTCAAAGTAGCTTTAAAAAAAACTGCTTTAAAGGCAGGTATGATTAAAGGCTAACTGCTTAAGTCATACGAATACAAAAAAATAAATAACTTACATCCAGAAAACAGACTCGGCCGTATGTGTAGCCAACTGAATGGCTCGGTTATATCTATCGAATTTGTCGGTAGGTATCACTGAATTTATGTTGATCCAATCGAATTTCTATTGTCGTGTCAGAATTTCTGGTTCTTCGAACGAATGATTGTTATCATAGCCAAAAAATTTGGATGCAGCAACCTACCTATTCGATTTGCAATAAATACTGTTGCCACGACCGAGTCTTTTTCCTGGGTGTACTACTTATATGAGTATGTCAAGCTTCGATCTTCCCGATACTTCATTACTGGTAGTTTTATGTATCGGAATATATTGGGAATGAAAATTAATTATTTTTTTTAAGAATTATTTTATTTTAAATAATACAAAAATTGTGGTAAGAATAATAATAATAATAATATTACTTTTCTGTTATTATGTGTTCAAGTTCATATAAATACACACAGAGAAATAAAGTGCCAACCGAATTTAAAAGTGTATTTCAATGTTAACAACTCAAAAATTCAGTTAGTACAACGATATTTACATTCAATTTATTAATATTTTGGGTGTTGCAACTAAAATTCAGTTGAATTAACCGAACGTTGTTGTGAAAACTTATGTAGAGTTCTACCAACCGACTTAAATTCGTAATAACCGAATTTGAGTCAAAGTAATCGAATTTCCGTTGGCAAACAGCAACATTTTTCTCTGTGTGTATAATTTCTTTGATGTTATAACCTTTTATAAATGGACTTTTTTAATGGACTTTCCTTATTTAAATAATTTGTTTAACCTTTTTAACACGGTGGGCAGGAACTGATGGTAGATTACATAACAATGTATGTAAATTAAGTGGATGTTTGTGAATCTCAAGTTTCAGATTTTTACACTAGATTCTTTAAATAGCTAATTTAAATTCCCATTTATTCCATGCTTAAATCAAAATCCAAATAGTAAATTCAGTAAATTAGTCCATAACCCAAGAAATAAATATTTCAAATAACTGACTTTTAGCTCAAATCATATTAACAGGACGCTAAGTGAGAGATTTTCTCTTCTTGTCCCTCCCCCTAAAATTTTCTAAGACCCAGTTTTAGTGTATGCTATACCAAATTAGCAGCTCCTAGCTCAGAGGGTTTTGAAACAGCGTTTTAAACAGCTTTGCTGTTGGAATTTTTAAAAAAAGAACACTGCGGAAGGAATTTACAAACAAAGTTTTAAGTTTATTACTTCAGAAGAGATTCTTTTTCCAAAAGAACCCACATTTTGTGTCGCTCTTTTCTAAATTTCCAAAATATACCATCTTGTCCAATGGTATGGAGGAAAAAACTTTGCCGACGTTTTTCTTTGTACCGACATTTTTATTACGTTCCTGGTGAAAGTTCTAAAAGTATAGTGGTTTGGGCAGAATTTTAAGCAGTATTAGCGGTTATTCGAAGAATCAATTGTATTAAATTTCAGGTTTCTAGGCAAATAAGTGTGGACAGGCTGTCAATTTGGAGTTATTCCCTATTTCTTTCTCCTACCCGTAGGAATTTAACAGCATGCCTCGATTTTGCCCGTCAAGGGGCAGACTATTCCACTTCATGGACATCCTCGTAAGAATTTCTAAAAAAATCATCTAAGTGTCTAAGCGAGATAGGAAATCCAATAACAATTTTCAAGATCCTCGCCTTAACGGTTTGGCCAGAACGCCAAGCGGGACATCTTTAAAAAGTGTCCATTATTGAGTTAAGTAATTTTCTAAACATCCGTCAATTTAAGCTCCTGGCATAAGTAGTTTGGCCTGGCTTCAAGGGGGAGATTTTTTTTTACCTAGATGCTGGTCAAAATGGCAAAATGTATCATGTCAATGAGTCTAGACATATTCGATGGAACACATAAGTTAAGTTTTGTGTTGCTGTTCAAAGCAGTTTTGAGAGGCAGTCAAGTCGGGGACCTGTTTCCTTTTTTCACCTCCCCAGAGTTATTTCCAAAAACTCATTCTCCATAAATGTCTGCTCGTACTTACATACCAGATTTCAAGTTTCTCGCTTTTATGGTTTGGCATGGCCGCCAAGGGAAAATCTTTTCTCCTTTTTGCACCACTCCTCAGGAATTTCCTAAAATTCCGGCTATACAAATGACTGCTGGTGGTAATGTACCCACATACCGCAAAGGGGATAATTCTTTTTGTCTTCTTAGGAATTTCCAACCCACATACCAAGTTTTAAATAGCCGGCTTATGCAGATACTAACTTTGTACAAAATGTATCTAACTTCTTTGTACAAAATGTATCTTCTGAAAGTATGTTTTTTTTAACACAAATCTCTTCAACTCACCTGCCCATTTTTATACCACATACTGGAGGAAATATCTAAATCCACTTCACACATTAAACGAATTTCAGAGTGTTGTTCCGCATATACTACCGACATTTCTTCGTCTTCATAAGGGTTAGGCAGAACAGGCCTTAAAGGCAGTGCTCTGGGTTCTTCATCATGTGAATAGTCATCACTTTTATCGTCTTGTCCTATAACACCCATTGCAGCATATTCTCTTTGCCTTTCAGCCGCACCCTCAAACTCCTCACCGTCATCTATTATAACCATAGACTCTTTAGGTTTATTTAAAACTTCTACTGGCACTCGTACATTTGTATGTGACCGTTTAGTTTTAGAGGCCACTGTTGAAGTGGGCTTTGGCGCTAAAGTTTTATCGACTAAAGAGTTATTAAAATATATAACTTTTTCATTATTACTTAAGGTAGCTGTTGAGCTTTCTATAAGTTCCATAGCTGATGTAACAATATCTTGTGGTAAAGCTTTTGTACTTTCATTATAATGATCTTCTAAACTTTGTATACTTTCAGTTTCTTCAGTTTCTCGTCTAGAACGTTTCTTTTTTAACTTCTTTTGACGATTTTCTTCATGCTTAAAGCTTTGATAAAGTTTTTGTTGTTGTCTTTCCCTATGATGCTTAATAATTTCCCTATGTGTCTTAACTTCTTTGTGTTGTAGTTTATGGGCTACATGTATTCTTTGGTGCTCTTTTTTATTAGTTTTCATTAAAGCTTTTAAGCTTAATTTGGCAGGACTTTCTTGTGAATTCGAATAAACGTCACGTTCATTCTTTAAAGGCATTTGGGATGGTAAACTATGAATACTTTTCAGTTTAGTTAAAGTTGAAGCTGCAGAAGGATAAGAAGCTAAAACAGATCTTAGTGATGGGAAAGAGGAAGAAGAAGTTAAAATGGTTTTGGTTGTAGTTTCTTCATCATCATCTACATCATCACTATCATCGTCACCATCAT
This sequence comes from Delia radicum, assembly GCA_021234595.1. Classification (NCBI taxonomy): domain Eukaryota; kingdom Metazoa; phylum Arthropoda; class Insecta; order Diptera; family Anthomyiidae; genus Delia; species Delia radicum. The sequence goes on along the minus strand of CM037855.1, from coordinate 5,866,776 downwards.
CATCATCGTCGTCATCATCATCATTACCATTATTTGATTCATTGTAATAATGTTGCGTCAAAGAAGAGGAAGAAGACATAGGAGTATAGTTCTTAAAATGGTTGTTAGATTCGGTAGTTATAATTAATTCTTTGGGAGATTTTTGGTTTTGTTTACAATTTTTGGCACATTTTTCTATATTTACATGATCCAAATTATGTCTGTGATCATTTTTATTATTAATATTTGTATTATAATTATTAATTTCTTGTCGATAATAATAATCGTGATGAGCTTTAGAAAGCTTTTCTCTATTTAAGTTATTGTCATCTTTTGATAAAGCATAACTTGCTGGTTCTTGATGCTGTTGATGTTTTTGCTTCGGCTTTTGTTGATGTTGGTGTTCTACGGTCAGGTGGTTGTAATCTTCTGAATCTGCTAAAGTATATTTTGGATTCCATATTGATGATTGTTGTGTTTGTTTGGCGTTGGTGGCGGCGGGCTTGTATTGTTTTTGTGGTTGTTGGTGTAATTGTGGTTTGATATTTTGTGGTTGTGTATATGAAATACCTGGAAATAGAGAAAAGTTTGAAATTTTAACTATTTACTTTAAAAACGATTTTTGCTCAAAAGCAAAACGATTTTAGAACTTCTTTTTAATAATTTCACTCTTTCTTTGAATTGCTGTTGTTAGAGCATTTTATTATTTCTATGTTAACAATTGTCCTGCATAAGCATGTTTTTATTTATTCTAGTTTATATTGTTATTTCCTATTCCCATTGGCCAGTTTTATATAAACACAAGTTTGTCTTTTGTTTATTTTCAAACTAAACAACTGCAATAAACAAATGTCAAATAATTTAAGTTTTATTTGTAACAGTTCCAGGAAATGTATAGTACATCATATCAAAATTAAATGCAAGTGACAGGCATATTCTTGTTTAAGCATTGTTTATCTAAGTGAGGGACAATTATTAAGGAAATGAGAAAAATAGTAGTTTAAATTATTTTTTTAGTTATAAAGTTTAACTCAAATAAAAATTATAACAATAAAAAAATATGGTTAAATATTTATTGCATATGGCAAAGAAACAAACATTTTAAAATTCGTTGCCTACTTCGAGGCGTAATTTTAATAAAATATTGTGTAAATGGGAACGATCTGTGCTAGAACATTATTTTTACAAAAATTGTTTATATATTATAAAAAAAATTCCAGAATTGTCTCCCATTAACATAAAACGAGTAACTTTTGAATATTTAAATACTATTTACTATAGCAGAAATAGTATTAAAACTTAAACTTTAGTTAACGAATCTTTTTTATTCTATAAATTTTTGAAGAGATCTCAAAACCTATTACTTTAAATTCTATGTCCTCTACACATTCAAATTGTGAAACATTAGTTTTTTATTTGTTTGTTTACGGAGTCAATAGACTTAGCAGATACATTCACTAAAGACTAATTCACATTTCACTTCTTGGTCAAAAGGATTTTGGTGGTTTACAAGACAAATCGAAATTTCCCAATTTTGCAATACTAATTTAATTGAAACACCCATCTGTGGCTACAATCATATTGCAACTATATTTTTCTCTGCCTGTAGTATGCAATCAGAAATTAAAAAAATATTTGCATACACTCTTCCAGTGCAATTGAACCAATATATTCTCATTCATTCTCATTTCGCGTTTGGGACAGCCCTGGTGTCTAGAAGGTTAGACATCACAAAGTGTCGCCAATTTAATGTGTTTCTAAACAAATATTTAATTAAATCAATTAATATTTTAATTGACTTTTAAATATATGAATACATATTTTATTACCATATTATTTTTCCATACACTGTATGCATAAATAGAAAACAGACTAAGCATTGCAAAAAACACACATACCAACGTATAGATCACACACTTTTTTGTGAGTATCATATTTGTTTTTTTTTTTTTTTTTTGTAGAAGTTTTTTACAAATTTGTTTTCCTTCTTAATTTTAATAAAAGGTTTAATTGATAGTAGCATTGTCGTGATAGATGCAAAACCAATTAAAATAGTAATTGATTCAATAATTGTTTTAATAGAAAACAGTTTTTAGGTTTTCTGTGTACTCGAAGTCGATTCTTGTTTGAGAAGAACGACCGAAAAAAGATCGAATTAAAGAAAAATAGTTTAAAACTAAATCCTATTTAGTAGAATAAATTTAACTTTAAATCTACTAATTTCATACAATTTGCTTTACTTTCTCTGTACAATTTCCTTTCTTTTTGCTCTTGTTTTTAGCTTTTATTGAATTTTCTTCCTTTCCCTTTTAAAAGAATAATAATATTGTTATACAACATGCGTAGATTTTTATTGTTTTCAGGATGTTGCTATACTTTAGTTTTTTTCTATACCATTTTCAAAACATTTATCCTTTTCAATTTACAAAATTGAATATTGTGGGTGTGCTTGAAAGTAATCATACAACTGTGCTATATAGACATTGAAGATGACATTGATGATAAGTTTACAACAAATAGATAGAAGAGACAACCTTATATAGTACATAAATAGTAAGTTCGCAGTATCTATGTAGTTAGAATCTATAGATTTCTTATTGAAGTGTTTTTCTATTATACATACCTGAGTCATTCCATGTCAAAAGGAACGAATTTTTACTTTACGATTTTTCGACTCTATTTTCAGAGTCAGACGGCGATGGGTTCGATTTTTTTTTTTTTTTTTTAAAAATTTTTATAAAAAATCGCACAAAAAATTGTAAAAAGTACAAACAAAAGTTAAAAACTAACTAAAAAAAAATATTCCAAATACAAATAGATTTTAAAATATATTTGAAAAAAGTAGTCTTCAAGACCCTTAAAATAATCAATTATTACAATCTAGGCTTCTAGTTTTCAAAATAGATCAATTTAAATATCGACATTTCGGAAATTTTTTCAGGTTTTTGAATATTTAAATACAAATAACTCTTTGAAAATAATTTGTTTTAATGTTTTTCCAAAAATACGTGTCAAATATTTTTGAAATAAGAACAATTCTGGCGAATTTAAAAGCAACCAAAAACCGTGATGTAAAAATCATTGGGTTTGACTCATATGTGGAATACGTAACTGTAGAAGTTGTTAGAAAAAAGTTGTTTCAAGTATAATATGATTATCTTTTATACTATCATCAGCAACATTGTTACTAACTAGATTGTGTAATAAGCTACAGAACAATTCAATTGTCAATACCCATGTAAAAAAAAAAATACACAAAAAAAGTGTAAAAATGTAAACGAGTAGTCTTTGGTTTTATTTTTTATTATGTACACCATACAAGATGATTTTATAGTTAATTTTCTTATATTTGGTTTTTTATTTCTTTTGTAGGATATTTGGTTTGCCAATCGTAATGAATGTATTGGTTTTCAATTTAAATAAAATAAATGTTGATGATTGTTTGCGAGAATTTTTGTTTCCTTTTTTTTATGATTATTTGCTAAAGAAATGGAAAGAGAATGGAATAGAGAATGTGGAATATATATATTTTTTAGTCAGTCATGTCAGCAAAAATATAGTATCTCTTAGCCATTAGACTTTGATTAAATTACAAATACTATATGCATGACCATCATAGCGTATGAGTGATGTGAATTAGAAGAGATGTAAAAAATATTAGAGAAATTTTGTTGAGAGTATGTCATGGGTTTCTTTTAATACAACAGTAATATTAAATTAAATTTTAGAAATTGTAAATTTTTTCACATAAATTAAATTAGAAAATATTTCAATATTATGTGTTAATTTTTTAAATGCTGCCACATATCTTATTATTATAATATCAAGAAGATTTTGCACAATGACTTTAATTTGGTATTATTCATATCGAGCCCTAACCGCCAAAAAGACGTAAGCGTCAAACTCATAATTTAACAGGAGCTGCTTTTTTATATTTTTTGTTTTTGATTATTCAATTGCTGTGGAATCTAAATACATTTAGTATTCAATAGCAATTGGATAAACCAAAGAAAAATTAAAAAAAAAAAATAAGCCAATTAAACAGCATTTCCTTTTAGATTGTGATTTTGCCGATTGTGGTTTTGGCGGTTAGGGCTTGATATATAAACATCAGTGCTTCTAAATTTATGAAGTAAACAACAAAACTGTTACATTTCTCTTCCTGTTCGTTTGTTTTTTTTTTTATACTCACACACATACATTTATAAAAATGCAATGATGTGTTAACAAAAATAATCACTCACTTTGTCAAATCTTTTAGAAGGTACAACCCATACATATAAAGCAATTGTATTGCATATACACAATATTTATACACTTTTTCCATGAACCTATAGATACACTCTGTGATGTTTTTTTTTGTATTAGCAAACGAAGCGAAAATAAATGATTATATATTATATATCGAAAGTAGAAGGCCAGTAGATTAATATAATTTTTCATAGAGTGTTCATATGTGTATGCTAGAATGACCCTTAAATACGATTTATCGATTTTCGTTCATTACACCCCCTCCCCCACTCAGTTTTATTGCAAATGGTTCCAAATGGAAGAATTATTCTTTTATTATTCCAAAAATGGCCCAAAAATATTTTATAGTATGTTGGCCACATTGTGCAATTTGTATATCTCTCCACAACAGAACAAAAGAGCGGTGCCATATATTGTGCAAAACTATTGTACACTGTGTAGGGCAAAATGACAATAATACTGGCAATAATATTTGCAATAATATTGCAAAGTGTATGGGTATCTTAAGCTGTTGATTTGCTCACAGAAAGAGAAACATAGTTGTCTGCAGGTTATGGTAGAATTACTGGTAGCGTTTAAAATCCTGCTTGTAACGCCATTCGACCACTTGTATTTTCTCCGACTTTTCTTTGAAAAAATGTGAAATGTGAAAAAAAAACGCAAAAAAGAAAACTGCGGATATTTTTGACCCCACATTTGTAACCCTTGAAAATTAGATGGGAACGGTAAAGAATTGCGCTTGTTTGTTTGTTTATCACATATCCAATTTTAATCAACAAAAATGTGAAAAAAACGCAAAAAAGAAAACTGCGGATATTTTTGTCCCCACACTTAATCAAACATTTTAAGACAACAGTCAAATTTTGTTAAACTTTTTACAAAATAATTAATTTGCAGTAACTGCACACACAAACACGAATTATCGTTTTTTAATTTATTTGTTTTTTTAATTACTATTATATTATACAAATTGCAATTGACATCTACAAACTAGGAGCTTAAAAAATCTTTAAAATTAATTAAAAAAAAAAAAATACGTTTTTACATTTTTTTTTTCAAATTTATGGTTTATTTTTGATTCCAGGCTAAAGTGGGTTAATAATATCCGATGAAGTCAGAATTCTATATCTGAACAATTTTAAGTATGTTAAATGAATGAATAAAAAAAAAATAAATTTTCTTAAATTTCGAATTTGCGAATTTTTATTTAAAATACTCTTTTCTCTAAAATGGAAAATTTTCGAACGAAACTCGCCGCTGATTAACATTTTCCAAAAAAAAAAAATATAATTCTTCCATTTGAAACCGTTTGCAATAAAACTGGTAGGTGTAATGAAAGAAAATCGACAAAGTGGTTTTAAAGGGACATCCTTGTGTATAAGGTAGACTTACATACCCATGTGTTCGCACAAAATGATAAAACACAATTGGCATATTTATAATCAGCTTAGGTCTATTGTGGGTCTATCATACTTATACAGATTTTTTGTAACATATTCGACAGACAGTCTGACATAAAGAGCATAACAAAAGCAACACGAAAAAAAAACCTAAACAAACTAGTTGATTTTACCTTTGCCATATTAAAGGCTAGAAATATTATCAAATATGAGCTTGTATAGAGTTTGTACACATATTGTGAGGTCCTTAAAGGCATAAAATGTTTTCTATTTTTCGTTTTCTCGTATATTATTTTCCTTTCCCTATAGATTATTTACGCTTGATTTGTGTTTATTTGTATTTATGTGTTAAATCATAGGTTTGAGCTTCTACTGTATGAGTTATTTTTCTTTACTATTGTAAGTGTATGTGTAAAAATGATGGAAGACCCTTTTCTTTATAGGTAAAGGTTTCTTTTGTTTATATACAAAGTATGTTGAAATGTATGTGTAAAATGTCTTTTAGTCTGTATGTGTGTGTGTATTAGGTAATTCATTTATTTTTTTATTTATTTTCTTATTGTTTTCCTTTCACTTATTTGACTTAAGCTGTTATTTTGTAATTTATTTGTTTATAGATTAAGAAAAAAAAGAGACTTTTGTAAATAAAATGTTTTTTAGGTTTATGTTTTCTTCTTCATCGGCTTTTTTTGTTTAAATAGAAATCAATGAAGCATTTAGCTAATCAATAAAATAATAATAAAGTACTTAAAGCATATTTAAATATTATTTTTGCCAAGATTTAAATGTTTGCATAACGATGGGTATATATTTTTATAAATTTATTAAAGGGTGATGAGGTGAAACAGCATTGTATCAACTTGTTTTAGTTAATAAAAGATCGATGGCGTATGATTGATAATTTATTTTATTATAATAATATAAATCATACGCTTAGGTGGAGCATTAATGTATTAAGACGTTTTTTTAGACCAACAAACTTGTTTTACTTGAATGTAATAATCGTGTATTATTTTTTAAAACATCTTATATAAAAACCAAACATCTCTAATCTGGAACATCGCTTTAGTAATACCATATATTAAACGGTATATTAAATCAACTTTTAGATAATCAAAACGGGAGACGAAATTGTTTGATTTTTTTTAAATTAATTTGATTTGACAATTGCTTTTGATAACTACGAAAAAAAAAATAAAATATCCGCCATTTCGTAACCCAATTTTTCTCCATAAATTTTAGATTAGGTCGAAATTTTGCCACTTCTAGCAGAGAAATGAAATTCTTATTTGAGAGAGTTATTAGTGTAAGGTAACTGCACTATAATTTTTGGTGTACATTAAGATGTCACTTAAAAAATGATTTGTCGATTTTCGTTCATTGCAACCCCCAGTTTTATTTAAAATGGTTTCAAATGAACGATTTCGATTTTAGTTTGAAAAACGTTGAACGTCAAATTTTCATTTTGAAAATTAAAATTTGAAAGAATGAAAACTTAAATTTTTTATTTCATTTATTCATTTATTTCATATTCATTCTGACTACATCGGATATCGATAACCTACTTTAGCCTGGAATCAAAATTGACTAACGAACTTGATAAAAAAGCAAGAACGTCTTAATCTATACACATTAATTATGAAATATCTTATACAGTGGAGTATGGTTATTATGACCTCTAAGTGACAAGTCATTTTAGTTCATTACGACCGAAGTTCGCTATAAGCGTTGTTTTCCGAAAATTAATTAAAGGCCAGAATTTTTTCTTAAATTCTCGCAAATTATAGTTTCTGTTTGTAATATTGAAACAATTCTTCCTTTTAATTACTTTTCATACCATTTTTAATTTTTATTAGCGAAAATTTAAGTAAAAATTTAAAATTTGTAAGATTATTCAGCACAATTATAATTTTAAAATCTCGATTTTGTCATGTGTTCGTTATAAGCGACCACGTTGTTTAGTATTTTTTGTGGTTTAGTTCTCAGTGGTATTGTTTAGTACTCAGTGGTATTTCAGTGTGTTTAGTACTCAGTGGTATTTCAACATACTAGCCCTTTCAAATGAAATTATTGAATAACATAAAGTTAATCAATTTTTCATGCTTACAAATTCACTGAGATCGTTTATTTTTTATGGCTCCACAAAAAATACTAAACAACGTGGCGCCTTAAAACTTAAAACATATGTCTTATTAGCTTGCCGCTTTTCACCAAAGTATTTTTTTTCAAACTACTGCCGTCATCTATAAGACAGGACGGCTGATTTTGTGACCGCCCTCGTAAGATAGCCCCTGGATTTGACAAACTAAAAAACGGCACCAAATAGGTGTTACTCAAAAATATGAAAACCCTCAAAATACAATTAAAAACTAAGCCTCATGTTCACAAGGTCCAGTTAGCTACTAACTGGATCGTTAACTGACAAGTTGTTTGTTGTTTCCCATTTAAATTTTCAATTTAACTGTTTTTAACTGGATATTCAGTAATCGGACCTAAATGCATAAAACTCTATGGTATAATTTGAACTGTAGAGAAAGTTTTTACAAAAAAATATAGAACAAACAAAAAAATGGTAAAATAACTATACCAGGCCAGTTAAATGATCCCCAAATAATAGAACTACACATATGCAAAACAACTCTCATACTTATGAGGCTTTCCAAGCCAACTGTACAGCTAAAAAAAAGTTTGATCATGGACGAAGTTACTTAATATTTTATTAATTATAATGTAATGGGGTTTGGAAACGTTACTTGTCTTCGTTTTGCAGAAAATTTTAGTTGAAATTTGTGTTTTTATATAAACTCAAACATCTATTATAGTGCTATTGTGTCATAGTGCCCTCTAGCGTATTATTATTAAAATTATCATTAATAATACGCATACATGTAGTGGTACTAAAAAAAATATTTGAAATTAATTGAATATATCGCACACCTAGTTCAAAAGTGACCCAACTAAAAATTTTAATTGTTCACATTTATGTGCTTAAACTATGCACAATACACTTGTTTATCTATAAAAAAATATCAGTGTATTTTGTTGTTGTTAACTGTTGCTAAAGAACAGTTATAGCTTTCTTTATATTCGAATTGATATAAAGTTGGAAATATTTTTTTTCGATTTCTGAAAAATTAAAAATTTTGAGTTGAGTCACTTTTGAACTAGGTGTGCGATATGAGATGCAAAATATCCGACACAATTTTTCCTGTAGCGGAACATTTGGCATTAAAAGCCTCATACATAAGTGTATTATATGGTATATTGTTTACATGTGTTGGTGTTGATATTAAATTTTTTTCGTGTTGTTTGTTTATATTTTATTTTAGGTTTGGTCATTTTATTGAAATTGGTTTTTTGTGTTTTCTGCAAGGCAAAAATTTTGTGAAATTTTTTATGTATAAATGAGTATGAGACTTTTTTATGTTTTTTTGGGGGATTTTTTTATGTTTGTTTCACTCTGCAAACGGTAGTGTTTATATGTGTTTGGTTGTACACGTTATGAAAACGGTGTATGGTACAAAGTAACAAAGTCACGTTATTTTCTAATTAACAGCCTTTCTTAAGAATTATTTATTTTATAATAATATTGGATAAGTCCTGAATTAAAACACAATTTTCTTGGCTATCCCTACTTTTGTTGCAGATGTATAAGAAAACGCTTTATAAAATTATTATATCTCTATGTGATAAAAGTATATGGTACACAACCACAAATTGCTGAAAAACTTTGGATATGTTGTTTTTTAACGCAAATTATTAACACAACCCTTTATTTTGGAATAACTTAAATGTATGATCCAATATAATAAATAAGACTTCATAGCTGTACTATGGATGACTTACATTACAATAAATTCAAGTTACATTATCATTTGTTTTTTACTGTTAAAAAAATTAACCAAGACTGTAGTAATAAATAAAAAAAGCATGTATTTGTTTTATTTTTTTTTAAATCAAAAAAAAAGCTACTGTATAAAATTAATGTAAAATCATAATACAGTAATTTGATGTGGTTTGTTTTTTTTAAATGAACTACGTAAGTAGTCAAAGGTAAAATTTCTCTTACAAATGACTGCTTTTTGTTTACTTAAAAATAAATATACAGTATTACAACTCAAACAACTACACATATTTACAGCACAAGTTCCCTGAGTGAAGCCTTATAAATGAGCAGGTTGTAAAAAAATACACAAATTCTGTTCCAAAAAAGTCTAGTTGAATCATATTTCAACGTACATTATAATAAACGTAATTTTAAACGCAGTTGTTACTACTTAAAAGATATTTATATTCAGTACCGAATATCGGGAAAATATCAATGCATTTAATAAAAGAAACACTATTTATGACGAATGAAGTAATTTTCAGAAATATTTAGTACGAAATAGTAACAATGCACCGTGTAGGGTTATCACCATACATTCCTGTGATATGGAACACTTTTAGATATAAACTAGTTTGTTTGTATGCAGAACCCTTTTGATTGTATTTAAAGTTCAAAACGATTTGGATTGAAATTTTGTGGGTACAATTTTAGATTTTTTCTCAATGTCCCTTCACTTCAAACGACTAAAAATCATAAATAAATGTGCAATTAATAATTTTAAAACATTTTCTTCTAGTTAATACCAGAGTTGGGCGGCGTCAATTACATTTCAAAATCATTCACATGTGGAATTTTTCTATATCATTAATAATTTCAGACCTACTGTCACACTTGTGGGCTTAACCCATTAATGCCTGACCCCCGATTCCATTTTCCAATATCGATGAAATTTCACACATTCTTTACTTAAGGTTTTGGAAGTTATTTGATATAATTTTCTTTTCGATTTCCTATACTTGGGACTTATGAATTACCCACTTATATAAAATAATTCCTCTGTAGTTTTTTAATTCAATTATTTTGTTATGCTCTTTCATGTAAAACTCTTCATTTTACTTGAAAGTAATCGATATTTCAAGCAAGGGTACTTCATAAAACTGTAAAATACGTATTTTAATGGTCATGTCATGAAATCATACCTGTAGCCCAAGTGAGTGGTCCTATCCAGCTACAAATTTTTTGCACTTTAAAAAATACCTAATACTATTAGCCAACAACAAAGTTTCCGATGTGTCGTTTCTCCAATTTTTCAGAGGCAATTTCAAGTCTTTCTTTCAATTTTTCAGAATATGTAAATTTGCAGACAATTGAACAGATAATTACCAACCCCCAATTTTACACCAACATTTTCCTAAAGAATTTTTATCCTTTCTCCACCTACCTGTAAAAGTCAATTTGATGCAACTCTTACCTGGCTTTAGCTATACATTTTTTTAAGATGGCTCATTTTTGGGTATTTAAATACCCAATAGGCATGAATGGGTTAAACGTTTCTTTGCAAAATTTTCAATTTTCTCAAAGCCAGACATGGGTTATACTACCAATATTTGTGTATCTAATTACAGACCAATTACTTTTTATATCTAATTACATGTAATTGGGTGTAATTGCCCTGTAATTTAATACCCATGTTTGGTATTAAACACTTTACAAATTTTCCAAGGAAGCGTTTAAACTCACAAGTGTGAGCGTAGGTCTGAAATTATTAATAATATAGAAAAATTTCACAAGTGAATGATTGTGAAATGCAATTGACGTCGCCCAAGTCTGGTTAATACTGATTATAATTTATATAATAAAGGATTTTTAGAAAAATTCACAAATATTTTCTATATCGCAAAGAGCTTTAAATTAGTTGTATTTAGTCCTAGAGACTACAAATAGTCATTTAAATAAGTTTTCTATAAATTGTCGTAAGTTTTGTGAAATTTTAAGTTAGTATTGACTTTATGCAATTTTGTGCCATATAATTACTGCATACAGGGTTTTATTTATTTTCCTCCAAACTATGGAATAATAAGAATAGTTCATAAAAATAACTTAGGGTTACTATAGAAACTGTTACATATAAAAGGTAGCAGTTCCCTGTAATTCGATAAAAAATATTCGAAATAAAAACTTGTACCATATATTTATTTTCATACCTGTATATGTAATTGTTTGTTTAAATTGGGTATTGTTTTTATTAAGCCGTTGTGTATATTTATAGACTTGCTTGTAATTGTTTTGCCTTTTACGGAATCCACTTTATATATTTAACTGCTTATAGTTTTTGCCAGTGAAATTAAGATTTGTTTGGAAATTAAATTTATTGCATAGAGTGAGAATTTTTTTTAGACAGTTGTTAATGTTATATTGGCTTAATAAGACAAGTAGGGACAACTTATGGCTATCAACTGCTAAACATTTTTTTTTTTTACAAGAATTTCACATCTTATTCACAACTAAGTATTTATAAAATCTCGCTGTAACGAACGAAAATTGTTGCCACCATATCTATGAGCTATTTCCTGTTTTTTTAATTTAAATATTTAAAATAAGAGTTCATCTTATACTAAATTGATTCAGGAAAACTTGCCAACATCGCATTTACTTATATATACATAAGGAAACAATTTTTCTCTTTGATATTCTTTTTAAAGCTCCGCTAAATAATAACACTTTTAAATAATTTAAATATTTGTAAATCTTTTATTTTTAGTATTAAAGAAATTCTAAACAAACTACTTTTAAAAAATTTTTAATAAAATTCTTAAGATTTTTTTTGAACACAGTTAAAAACGATCAACTTTTTACATATGTTAGGCCCTTAGTCATACAAGAAACACATATTCTATGTCATATATAGTGCAACATGCATAAGGTACTACAGGTCGTTTTTTCTACTCTACTCACAACGTCTACTCACAACAACGTCATCTTTGTCATCATCATCATCAGCATCAACAACATCATTTGAAAGTACTTGATGTTGCAGTTGTACAGTACTTAAATCTTTCTTAAGTATCTTGACAAACATATACAAGTGACTACTACACGTTACAAAATACGATAAAAAAAAAGACTAAAGGCGGTTTTATAAGACAGAAAGGAAGTCGAGAGGTTGCAAAAAAAAAAAAACAACACAGTTAAGAAACAAAAACTCTTTCAAAGATTAGAAATAAAAAATTGTATGAAAAGGATTCAATTGAAGACCATAAAATGGTTGTTGATTTGTTGTAAAGCAAATAAACGTAAAAAACAACACAGCAATGACTAAGAAAATAAGTAAGTGCTGCTTGAAATTGAGTAGAAAAAGCAAAAAAAAAAATTTTAAATGAACTTTAAGTTATTTTATAGAAATGCAATAAAAAAATAATATATATAAAAAAAAAAAAATTATTTCCAAATGCCAACAATATGAACAACAAATTGAAGTGAAATATATAGATTTGTTTCTAATGCAATATAAATATACGAACGAAAGATAATAAAACAATAATGAAATTGAAAATAAAAAGCTAACAAATTGCTGTATATAAATAATATTGATATATTTTAATGTTATTATTAAATATATGTTAACATTTCTTAAAAAAATATTTAATAACGTATAAAAGATATTTATCAATATAAATATAACTGAACTATAATGAAATTATATTAAAAACAATTTTAAATGTGTACGTTTGATATTTTATAAATGAAAATATGAAGGTCTACTATACGTATGAGTGATATTTAATACAATCCACAAATATAACTCATACGCCTTCATATAATAAATTCAATTGGAAAATACTGTACTACCAAGAAAATGTAAGCTTATATTGAATTAAAATGTGACACACATTTTACTAATACGTATTTGTGAAAAATTGGTATTTTTATTGTATTTAGGTCAATATGGAATTTGTTTTTTAATTAGAAAACCTTAATATCCCTTATTTTGATACCGCAACCAAAATCGAGTATATTTTTAAAACTTCCGTGCAAGTTTTAAATAAAAACTAAACGTTTTTAAAAGCTAACAGTTTTTGGATGCAGTGTAAATGGGTCGTAATACTAAACAAGTTGTCTTATATTAACATATGACATAGGTACTACACTCAAATAAAAAAGTTAGTATAGTCAGCAAAAATTTTGCTGAGTCAGCAAAATTTTCGTCAGGAGGGTGCTTGCAAAAAAATTGCTAATGTCAGCAAAATTAGTAGATTCAGCAAAAGTTTTGCTAAAACTTAGTGGATTAGAAATTAAAAAACCCTTGCTAAACATTAATAAAATTTTTGCTGAATATTAGTAGACTGAAAATAACTCAAAAAATTTGTAGAAAATTTTAACTTTAGTTAATTTATTTTGCTGAAAATCATAGAACATATTTTTGTGATTCTTTTTAAAATAATTTATCTTTCAACTACTTACATCATTGGTTGTCTAAATGATGCTATCTTTTAAAGGACCGCTAATGCAGCAGAGAATTATCGAAACGAAACCAAAAAATAACAAAACGTAACATATACAACCCTTTTTTGCAATAAGAAAAGGAAACATAAAAATTTACCTAAGATGTATGTCTTTCGCTTTAGTCTGTCTAGCTGCTGTATATTTGTTATTAACTTGACTACTCAATTTGACTACAAATACACGTTTAATCTTTTTTAAATTTATATATTATATTTTGTCTTTTATTTAATTAATAGACAATTACTTTCATAAGCCGGTGAAAAAACTAAGCTGTTTCAATCCACAATTTTGTTTTATGTATGAAAAACAGATACAAAATCTTCCATGGTTGATTTTTTTAAGTGTCTTACTAGAGTTGTACTTTTTAGTATAATTTTCTTCGTCACTGCTACATGTTGACATCTAATTCATTCTGCGTATAACTTTGAATCTGGTTGTCGTTAACACTATTGATGTGCTAATCAGCACAATTTTTTTTTAGCAAAATAAATTAGTAAAATATTAGTGAAATATTAGTAAAGCATTAGTTCAAAACAGTTAAGTGCTGACTAAGTATAACTAAAATTTTAGTTTAAAACATAATTTTAGCAAAAAATTTGCTGAAACATACCTGATTTACAAGATGTTTTACTGACTTTTCTACTAACTTATTTTTTTGAGTGTAGCTTAAAACCCGATACTTCATTACCGGAAGTTTTGAATTCGTAATTCTTTTTTTTAAGATTTTTCTGTTTTAGAAAATTTTTTTTAGCTGTTTGTATTGGATGTTTAAGTTTTAAGTTCAGATTGATCTTCTATTTACTCATTTGCAAAAATGCCGTTGAGCAGACTTTTATTTGGTATTAGGCACCCAAATACCAAATAATTTGCTTTAGCGGTTTGCACAGGCCGCCATTGGATTGTTTTTTCCCTTCTATACCACAAAAAGTATAAATCATTGTGTTAGGTTAACATATATTTAAAATTACAAATTTCTAGCACAAAGGGTAAGGGAAGGCCACCGAGGGGAATATTGTTCCCGTATTTGCCTCACGTCTTAGGAATTTTCAAGAACCTCGCCTTTGTGCACGGGACCCTACACCTGGGTTTTGTGCTATATAAAAAAAAAAAAACTAATTGGAACATTCCAAATTCATATACAGCAGCCAACTCTTTCGGATTTTTTTGGCTAGGTGACAACAATTGTAATACCAACAGAATGCTGTGTTATTCTGCAGCGCTAACCTTTTTGTTGTGAACCATGTTGAATAATTTTCCAAAATATACATGAATAGTTTTGAAACCCATCATAAAATTAATCAATTTGAAAATATATCAACAATCCACTATAGCGAACAAACAAATAACCACATTAGCGAATAGTATGGAAATTTAATTTTTAAATTTTTTCTCATATAATATTATTTTTTTTTTTGAATCAATAACTTTTATTGAAATTGTGAATAAAGTTCTTACCGTTAGCAAAAATCTGACTTGAAAATGTCGTTAAAACTAGTTTTTATTAACTTTTTATATTAACGAAAAATTTCTCTTTTTTTTGTGTAAAACCAAGAAAAGTTACGGCATTCAAGTCGAAACTGTTTTAAAGGAAAATTAAACTTGATGATAGTTTAGAGTTTTGAATATTTTCCTGCTGTAACTCTTAAAAATACTAAAGGTATAATTTAGTCTCTTATTATTAACTTTTAAACAAAACCCCCAAATTTTCGGGCAAATTCATTTCAAATAGCGGAACTAATTGTCAAACTAAGCGAGCCAGTTTTCATACTAGTTTCTATTATTATCTTAAAACCAAAATAAAGTAATTCCATTATATTCTTTGAATATTCTATGTTCTTTATCAAATAAATGTTACTCTTCTTGAAAACCTTTTAAAATTAATTTACAAAGACATGTGTTGATTTTTTGCTAAATGTAAAATATTTGTTATAACACAAATAAATAAGTTAAATGTCTACATTACAAAAATAATTTTGCTTAGAAAAAACAATAGCAATTATTTACTTTTTGTCTTTTGACATACATTTTGTGTAAATTACAAAAAAAAAAAAAATACCTCAAAAATAAACTCATACATGCATGTCCTCCCACACTTAAAAGTCTACATGAAAGACAAAACTGAAACAAAAATTGCTTAACCATAAAATGAAAATAAATTACCATAAAATTAGAAAAAAGTAGAAAATTTTAAAACAAATGCATACATATGTTTTTTGAGATGTACATAAGGGCTATAACTTTTTAGCATTTTTTGCAAATATCAAAAATTACTTGGCATAGCTGTAAAGGCTTTCAAAAACTATTAAGAATCTTGATATTACATTTTCGCAGTCGTTAAAATAGTTCCCACAGTTTTCAATTCAATTCAATTTTTATTTTACATAACATGAGAAAATATTTACATTAAACAAAATATAGTTTTATAAAGAGTTCAGGTAATATATAAACCTTTTCTACTTAGAAATTTTTACAAATAATAAAATTGTTATACTATATAGTTAAAATTTATACATTTTTAGGCAAAAAGTAACAAAAACCTAATGAAGCGAAAAAAAAAACATTTTTTGTTAAGATAAAACTTAAGGCTACGTTTAGACCGTCAATTGGTTGATGTGATTATATTCAAACATTTGGCACCTGAGATCATAGTTATTTGTGAGTTTTGAAATTCTGTCTTTAACCATAGCAATATCGTTAATAGAATGCAATCGTCGTGTGGAATAGTAGCGTGGTAGGTTGTATATCATTTTTAGCAATTTATTCTGATTTATTTGAAGTTTATTTTGAATATGACAATTTGCTACATCATGCCACACTGGGGCTCCATAATATAATATGGCCATAAAAATAGCTTTAAAAATAATGAGTTTATTACGTTGGCTTAATGTAGACTTTCTGTTTATAAACGAGTACAATAGTCTTGTTACATTATTTAACTTGTCTATTACGTAGGAAACATGACGACTGAAGTTGATTTTTGTATCTGATGCAAAGATTTCTTTGTGGGAGAAAGCACGGCTTTCGCTTACGTGTAAAATAGATGGCTTGCGTTTTTTGTGAGTTTATAAGAATTTTCCATTTGGAGATTGATGATGATATCCTCAGATAAAATTCCATGGCTAAAAACTGCAGTGTCATCTGCAAAGATTGATGAGGAACAATCGACCAAATCTGGGAAATCCGATGTAAATATATTGTACAAGATTGGCGATAAACAAGATCCCTGAGGGCAGCCAGCAGGTATTGCAATATTTGATGAAAATTTTTTGCCTATATATACTCTGTAGGTTCTGTTTTTTAAAAAACTTCCCACAGTTTTAAAAACAAAAATTTATTAATTTAATACTTTAATTTAATACTTTAATGTAATACTTTACTTAAAATTATATAGTTTTTTGTTATGTACTTCAATTACCAAATACTGCGCCGCCAGTTCAGCACACTTTGAATTATACTATTTAAAATAAATATTTAAACAAAGAAGGCATTTAGAAATTGGATGGGAATTGACTTAAAAAAATTATATTTATTATCAATACAATATTGTTCATAAGGTGGTGCCCTGTAATTTTTTTCGCAAAAAAGAAAGTTGTAACCCTAATGTAAATACTTGAGTAAAGAAACAAAAAACAAAGGTAAATTAAAATTGTTTTTCTTTAGAATAAAAAAAATTTCAAGTGTTGAAATATTAACATATTGTTCATATACATGTTGGAATGTTAGATAGAAATTTAATATATAAAAACCTTTTAAAATAAGTTGTAGCAATGTGTTAGTAATTTGAAAAAGTTTTTCTCTAAAATATAGGAAAATTAAATTAATATCAATTTTCTATGTATAATAGTAAAATAATAGGGAAATAATCAAAATTGTTTAAAATCCAAAACAAAAGGGAATACCGTAGGCGTATGAGTGATAAATAATTATATGGCATATGCAATCTATATAACTCATACGTTTATGTTGTTAAGATTAAATGGGTGAATGTTTTTAGTCAGGTCTAGATAAAATGAATAAAAGTTAATTAAACTATAATACGAGAAACACTTTGAGGAAAATATTTTCAATTTTTTTTTCTGTATGACATGAATAACCTTTTGTGTATGTGTTAGCCGATGTTTAATCATGACAAATACATCCGCGATAATCATTTATCTTTAACGGCGCAAAAATGATGGCGGTTTAAATTTTAAAGTAAATTAAAAATTGTGAAAGGCGTGGTAGAGAAGAATGAGTGTATTTTCTGAAAAATCATAACTACATTGCAAATTTTAAATTTTTTCTGAATCAGACTGCGCAGTTTCTGGTATTGAACCTTCGTCAGTGACCCTGTTTTTTGATTTTTTTTGAATAATGTAATATTTTTTGTTTTTATTTGTTCGATTGCGTCTATATGAAATTTTCTGTGCAATCACTTACCGTGGTATAGATAAACTGATTTATAATGCCACATGCACTCGCACTACACGTTAGACAGAGCGCTTTAGCCCTCTGAGCTATCGTCAGGTCGAGTTTTGTTGTGATTAAAACTGGTTTTATTCTTGTTCTTGCATACATAATCTCAGAAGTACAACTATAACAACACAACAGTTCTATTTTTAGAAACTTACCTCACTCTAATGTCCACTGTTTTCCCATATGTTGTAAGTGATGCCATATCTATGATATATTCTTTGTATATTCGATAGATGGCGCTTACGTAGTTAGGGAAGAATTGCCAGAGAGCAAAGTTTGATTTTGTTTGAGTTTTGAATTTTAACGTCTTTTACAGACAATTGCAATTAATACTACACTCATAATAATCCATGCATAAAAATACGAAATTATTGTCAAAACTACAAAAAATTTCGTAAAATGTACAAATTTTCGTGTATTTTACAAAAAATTTGGTTATTTTGACATTTGTTTGTAATTTTACGCATGGATTATTATCAGTGTATAATTAATATGCAATTTTATTTAATTTAATTGTGAAATTCGTGGTAGAGAAGAATTAAATAAAATAAAATTGCATTTTAATTATATTATTAATTGCAATTGTCTGAAAAAGACGTTAAAATTCAAAACTCAAACGTAAATTAAAAATGTTAAAATTACAGTTTTGGCTTCGATTTAGAAAAGCCAAATCAATTTATATCTCTCATTTATCATACACACAGAAAAAAATTTAGCTATTTGCCAACTGAAATTTGGTTAATACGACTCAAATTCGGTTAATACGAATTTCAGTCGGTTAGTACAACTTAACATTAGTTTTCAGAACAAAGTTCGGTTATTTCAACTGAATTTTAGTAGCAACACCCCAAATATTAAGAAATTTAATGTGAATATTGTTGTACTACCTGAATTTAGAAGTTGTTACCATTTAAATACACTTTTCAATTCGGTTGTCAATTTATTTCTCTGTATGTACTACTATTTATTACACCACCAAAGAATATCAAAATATATGACCAAACATTGTTTTGTCGTATATTAGAACTCAATAGGTTTGAAAACCACGCGATATTTCTTGATAACACGAATTTTTGCCGGTTTTATGATATTTAATTGAGTTTAGGGTAACTGAGTTTAGGTAACTTTTACATTAAAAAAATTTAAAATTTTATGTACACACACAGAAATAAAGTGGCAACCAAATTGAAAAGTGTGTTTTAATGGTAATAACTTATAAATTCAGTTAGTACAATTTTATTTACATTATATTTCTGAATATTGTGGGTAGTGCAACTAAAATTCAGTTGAATTAACCGAACATTGTTGTGGAAACTAACGTTAAGTTGTGCCAACCGACTGAATTTCGTAATAACCTAACTTGAGTCGTAATAACCGAATTTTTGTTGGCAAATAGCTAAATTTTTCTCTGTGCGTAAGGATGCTTTATGAGGTTATGAAAGTTTTGTTTGCTTCATAAAATTTAAAGTCCTTAATAATTTCTGTTGTTAAATTTGATTTTAGTATTAAGCTAATTAAAATCTTTTGTTTTATGTACGTTTTGAAGAAATAGAAGCAGCGCTTTAGTTGTCAGAAAGCGAAATGTGTTCTGCCGTTGTACTCGCAGGAAATGATTTTTTTTGTCGTGAATATTTCTAAATACCTAACAATGTTAGCTAGCCAATTCACCAATTTCAAATAAAATTGTGAATATGAGTCTCCAAAAACATAAATTTTCAAAAATTTACTCCAATTCCCTATAAGTTTGTGATGTTCGTATCCCGTTATTGGTGCGCCGACATCATCTTGGTATACCACAATTTGTATAAAATTACGCATTTTTTGGAAATGGATCTGAAAATTAAAAACTTAGAAGTTTTAAGTATTTTTTTTTTGATTTTTTCGACTTTTGAATAGCTATCAATTCTTTAGGTGAAAATTTTTCAACGTGAAACTTTGCATGTCCTAGTTTTTAAGCCTGCGTGACGACTTATTTTTCTACAGCAACTTTAGTTTTTTTTTGACATTCCGTTTTATTTTGTAAAACATTTTATAGAAAAAATTCAAAAAAATCTTGAGAAATAAAAGGCATCTAAAGTCAATTTTAACATGTGTCGAAAATTTTTGAAGTACACTCACAAGAACTTTTCCATTAAAAATCAACAGTTATTTAAAAGTTTAATCGTTAAAGTTGTTTCAATGGAATATACAGTTAAATTACCAAAGAAATATATTTTTTAACGTTCTGTCTGTTATTCATCAAAAAAAAAAAAATAAACAAAAAAAAACGGACTTTTCGTAATAGTTAAAATATTCAGTTAAAATTTTCTTTTTAAAACAAAAAGTTGTTATATTATATTGAGTATTGAAATAAACGAAAAAAATCTACTGTTTTAATGGATTTTGTCAATTAATTTTTCAATAATTGAAAATAAACTAAAGAATACAATTGTTTTAAACGAAAAGTAAGTAGTCCTGTTTTTAACTGATTTTCAAACAAACAAAATATTGTGAGTGTACCTCATACATATGTAAAATAATAGTGAAGTAATCAAAATTGTTTAAAATCCAAAAAAGGGAATACCGTAGCCGTATGAGTGATAAGTAATTATATATGCAATTAATATAACTCATACGTTTGAGTTGATTAGCTTCTATAGGCGGATATTTAAGACACGTGAAATGAAAATAAATAAAAATTAATTCAGTGAAAATATGTAGGGCAGAAGGAGTAGGATTCCCCACTGTGGTCGATTTTTGGTGTATTTTAAAGAGTTATTAAAATGTTCCTTCCTATAATTTGTGCAGTTATTGATTATCTTCCATGTCACCAAACTTCACACTTCAAAGCCGAGGATAGACATGTTTTTGTGTTTTTTTGGGTTACAAAAAAAAAAATAATAATAATAATACAGACTTAGTATATATGGGATAACTTTTTATTTGGTTTTTCAAAATAAAATTCACTTTAAGATGTCGAAGCGTTGATATCAAGTTTTTAAAACTTATTTTTAAAATTGTAAAAAAAGGAAATATAAGGAATAAATGTAATTTATGTTTTAAACATACAAAATAAAGTTAAGATGTGTAAAATTTTAGATAAAAAACAATTTTCTGGAAAATAATTGTTGATTTGGGTTACAGCAATGCTTTAAAAAAAGTGGCGAATGATGATTAGAAATGTGGAGGTTAAGAAGACGAATAAACATTTTTCTCTAAAAATTATAAACACTATTAATTTTTAAATCAAACTAGCCTAGTTTCTGCCTTTTTATGGACAGGTATCATCAGTAAATTTTCCATTTGAATTGTATTATTATTTGTGTCTTATAATTGTCAGATTATCTCTATATGATATATTTTTACAAACGTAACAATATCAAGTCATGACCGTTTAGCGATCACCTCGAATCTAATGCAGCTAAATTGCAGTTTTCTTTTCTATTAGCTTTTTCTGTTATTGTATATTATACGCAGAAGTGACAACACAAATATTCTATTTTTAGATTTATGTTTATTTTTCTAATCTCCTCCGTTTCTATTTCACAATATTTATTTTTGTTTCTTTTTCATAGTTTCAATCATTCTAGAATTGAGAAATACCGTTCATCAGATGTTATTCAAGAATGTGTATAAACTACTCAAATTAACATTTTTAAAATTCTAGATTGACAACTTTTACATCAGGATCCTTTATGCTAAATGTATTAAACAAGCACAAACCTTTGTAATCTACAAGTAGTTTATATTTTTTTTTTTTTCTAAACAAAACTAGTCTTATTGGTCTTTATATACATAAAATCTATTTAATAATCAACAAGTAACAATTCTGTCTACGATTTTTTTCGTATAATTTTCCAACAATAAAAATGTAAAGCTCTTCACAAATACAATGCCATAACAACACTTAAACATGTCTGGCTGGACCACTTATCCAGCATCACTTGAACAATTTTAACATAAAGGTACAGAATGGATTATAAAAAAAAGAATTTTTTCATAGTTTGCTCAGCGGTATAGAAAACCTAATAAAATTTCAAATAGAACTGTAGTATACTTCTACAAAATTTTAATAAAAAACTTAAATAAGATTTTCTGCATTTATCTCTGATTAAAATAAATAATGTTTTATGTAAAATTTGTATATACATATGCGTAAAATATGGCTTTTATTAAAAATAAATGCATAATAGATATAATGAATTAATCAGTTTATATATGCAGGTATAATAACTGCCTTTAGGCCAATATATATTATAATAATTAAAGTAAAGTATATAATGGAAATTGGTAAATTGGGTCTGTCAAACTAAAACGTTAAAATATAAATAACACTAAGCCACAAGAACTGACTGTACGCTGAATCCATAACTGACACACAATTTTTTTTCATTATCAGTTTTTAAAATATCTCGGTTTATATTCAAAACTTTCACCCCATTTTTCGTATATTTTGCTTAATAATTCGAAATTTCCAAGCAAAATTATAAAAAAAAAATATAAATCCACACAAAATTGTCTTCAATTTGAGTATAATTATATCGGTGTTTGATCAGCATATCTTACAGGTATTACACATACACTCAGAAAATTATGTAGTTTACTGTTTATAGTTTAATACAATAAAAAATTTACAATGTAGTTATGAGTTTTAGAAAAGTATGCTTAATCTTCTCTACCACGCCTATCTCAAACAATTGAAAAATATGTGCATATTAATTATAGTATTAATTGCACACTGTCTCAAAAGACGATGAATAAAATTCAAAAAATCCCCAAAAAAGTTTTCAGTTGAGTTATAAATAAAGCAACATGCATTTATTTTTCAAATAAATATGTTTTTCAACTTTTTTTTTTAAAATTTGTTCAATATAATTTACTACCATTTACAAATTTTTTTTAGTTCCATTTATTATTTTCATTTATTTAAAGTTTCATATAAATTTAACCACAAAAATGGAATTTTGTCGTGTATTTGTTTCCGTTATAGTTATTATAAATTTTAATTAAAAAATAAATATTCAAAAATTCATGTCTGTTTTTTTATACAAAATTATTATTTTAATACAAATTACAGGAAATTGAAAAATTTTACACTTGTAGTGTGTATACATTTTGTAGAAAAAACAACAAACAAAAACAAAAAAAAAAGTGAAATAATTTCAAATAACTGAACGTAACTTTTATTTTTTTTTGATCTGTAGTTAAAATTTGAATATTTATTTTAAACTTCCCAGCATAAAGTTTCTCTCTTCTAATTTAACATTTTCATCGAAGAATTTAGCGTTGTCTTGTCATAAGAATTAATCATTTCAAATACGATTCTTTTGAAGTTTTCTGCCTACACAACTTCTTTGGAAGTTTTTTACCCATACAATATTCCTAGCAAGTTGTTTTGCAGCATTATAAGAATAATTCCTTCCTATGACAAGTCAGTGTTAAATTCATCGATGAAAATGCTCAATTAGAATCATTCTTTGGCAGAGCAGTTTTGCTGGGTTACTATTCACTTGTTCTTATGTGTTTGTTAGTTATTTAAACAATATTTAAAAAAACAATAAACATTTGATTTAAATGAAAAGTAAGTAGACCGGGTTTTAAGTGATTTATCATTTATGTTAAATTACATTTTCAGTTAATTTAAACTACAAACTATTTTGAGTGTAAGGAAGTTCAAGATTGTAGTTATATAAATTTTAACCAGTATATTAACCAGTTATGTTCTCATTTATAAAGCTAGTTCAATGCAGTTACTATCCAGTTCCTATACTGATATTCTGCAAAAATAAAATATTTTTTAAGAGTTTTTGTATTGCAATCATTAATATGCAGTGGAACACCGTTATAACTAACTCGCTGGGACCGTACTATTTAGTTCGTTATAAGTGAAGTTTGCTATTAGCGTGGTAAACTTTTTCCAAATATTAATAAAATTACAGGAAGTTTTCTTAAATTCTCCCAACTTTTAAATTTTTGTATGTAACCATTTTTCCATTAAATTACTTTTCATACATTTTTCAATGGCTTAATTGAAGTTTTAAGTAAAAAGCTAAGGTTTTTAAAATTTGCAAGCACATTTTTTATTTTAATATCTTGATTTTTTATATGTTCGTTATAGGCGTAAATATTTGTATGAAAATTCTTAAAAGTGTTCAAAAATTTTGTTCGTTATAGAAAAAGTTCGTTATGAACGATGTTTATTATAACTGTATTATTTTGTATGAAATATGGTAGTTAATGCGTTTGAACCACAAAAATCGTTCGTTATAAAAAAAGTTCGTTATAAGCGGTGTTCGTTATAGCCGAACTCCACTGTATTTGAATTTGAGCCAGATATATATATATATGTTGATATGAAAATGTTGTACAAAAGGTTCAAAAAATGTTATAAAGCCATATTTATTATATTGGAAAAACATTTAGTTTACTTCAAAATAATGTTTTGTGTAAAAATTTTTTGTTAAAAACAATATATCTAAAGCTTTTTTTATAGCAATTTATTTTTTGGTACCATATACTTATTTCGTATAAAGATATATAAATTTTACACAACTTTTTCTATTATCTTTGCTACAAAACTGCGGATAGCTAAGAAAATTGTGTATTTTAATTGAAGGCTTTTCCAATATTATTAAAACATAAATAGTTTCAAGGAAAGACTGCTAGCTAAAAAATAACGTCACTTTGTTACTTTGTACCACATACTTTTTTCCTTACCTGTATATGCACACAGAGATATAAAGTGCCAACCGAATTGAAAAGTGTATTTTAATAGAGACAACTTATAAATTCAGTTAGTACAACGATATTTACATTCGATTTCTTAATATTTTTGGTGTTGCAATTATCCGAACCTTGTTGTGAAAATTTGAACCAATCGATAGAAACTCGTAATAACCGAATTTAAGGCAAAGTATCCGAATATCAGTTAGCAAAGAACTAAATTTTTCTCTGTGTGTGTATTTTTACCAATTTTTGACAAAATAATATTGTGAGTGTATAAATTTTTACCAATTTTTGACCAAATAATATTGTGAGTGTATAAATAATGTTTTTTAAATCGATTTTAATTAATATTTTAAATTCAAATGCAGGAATTTAATATAATTTCTGCATTTCAAACTGCAGTTAAATTAGAATATTTAAAATATTTAATGCATTTTAAAATATTTTTATATCTTTCTATAACTAACAAAGTTTATTGACCCATAGTTTTGGGTTTTCATGTGATTTGTGATGACCCTAGTTGGCACGTTAATTTTATAATGCATTTTGGTTTTTGTTGTTAGCAACATGCTCTTTTTCACCCCAACGGTCCTACTGTTATAGCTCACCATAAACTAAATTTTGTTTTGGCAAAAATCCATATTATTTATAGTTGTTTTCCTTACCAATATGTCTGCACTATTTTTTAGCATTTAAAAAAAAAAAAAACCTTTAAAAAAATCGTATAAAAAAACCCGTAAAAACTACATGAAATATATGTTTGTTGCAACTAACCTCAAAAACTGAAATTTTCTCTTATATAGAGTATTGTTTTTTTTTTTTGCTTCTACCGTCAAATTGCATTTTATGCATCATATTCCGTACCATACCTAACAGACATTTTATACGTTTGAAAAATACAATTTTTGTATACATATGAGTGAATTTTGCTGTCGTCATGATGTCTGAAATTCTCTAGGGTTATTGATTTCATTTGAACACTTTTGCTGTATAAAATGTTTATTGTTTATTGTGTATTTTTTTTTTTATTTTTTCAATGTTTGTTTGTATGTATTGGGGTTTTTAGAGTTTTGGTAGAGGTTATTTCGTAATTTTTATTTTTTTTGTATGTTTTGAGTAAAAAATGTGAAAAAAGTGACAACAATACCACTTGACTTTTAAACTTTGTTATAGTAAAGGGAATTGAAGAAAATAGATAATGTTTAATAAATATATATTTCTACAATTTTTGTATATGGAACAATAAATGAAAATATAAAATTTTTTTTAAAGGTTAACGACTTATGATATTTCATCATTCTCTCTTATAAACCTTTTGAAAAACACAGGGGAGAAAGCTTGCCCTTGGGGTTTCTGCACTTATAATTGTTCAGATGAAAGATAGAGCAATTTGTCTAAAGGAAATTTGAAGAGAAGATCTGTAGCAAAAAAAATGTAGTAGGTACACCCAAAGTGTACCTTGAAACTAAATTTAATACAAGTTAAAATTTGCGAATATTTTTCAATCTTCAAATTTTAATTCAGACGATTTAAGCACAATTAATGCCTATCTCACTTTAAACTGGGCTTTTATTTGTCTTTTCTGCAGAGATATAGCGATTGGCAACAATATTTTTAAATCTTTTATATAGAGAAGGTCATGCGAGTGATATTCGAACCACTCACGCTAAACAGCAAAACATTCCGATCATGCACAATCACTCACGAACAATTTTTTACTCTTACACACACTCACGTGAGTAAATTCAGATTTGATTCCCGTGCATAATGCAAATTCACGAAAAATAATTTTGCCGGAAAAAAAAACGAAATGTTAAATTTCAAATAAATTTTGAATGTTTAACTCAAAATTTCTCTGAGTATGAAATTTTGCCATTTATTTTGTATTTAAGAAATCCATAAATATATAATCGACGAAAAAGTTTAGGAAATATTAAATAAAAGAAAATAAATTCTTTTGGTAAAATTTTACTCAGGCATACACACTGAAGCATGAAATGTTACTCAGGCACACTCACTCACGAAGATTTATCCCTACTCCCGCTAACGCTCTTGTTGAGTAAAATTATGTTTCACTTACACTCACTACTGGTCAGGCGTGATTCTGCTCACGTGCCCATCTCTACTTATATATATATAAAGTGTTGGGTTACTGGTATAACTAAAGAAGGATGATAGATACATAAGGGAGTGTGTTGCACTTTGAATCGGTTGTATCTTGAAACGTTTTAGTTTTTAATTCGTTTCCAAAGTTTCATAAAAATGTTTCCTTTACAAGGTGTTTGACTTCTCATAAAGCCGCTAAGGCAAGGAGGGAGCGTGTTGCACTTTGAATCGGTTGTATCTTGAAACGTTTCAGTTTTTACTACGTTTCCAAAGTTTCATAAAAATGTTTCCTTTACAAGGTGTTTGACTTCTCCTAAAGCCGCTAAGGCAAGGAACTTCAAATTTGGTTTGTAAGTTCCTTAAACCGAACAGACATCCTTAGACAGGAATTTTGGAAATTGCTAAGGAGAAGGGTATGAATGTTAAAAGTCTCCCCTTGGCGTCTTGGAAAAACCGCTAAAGCGAGAAACTTTGGTTAGGGTTCATAATCCTTCGTAAACATCCGCTTAGATCCGATTTTTGGAAACTCTCCCGGCGAGGGACAAAAATGGAAAAGCCACCCTCTTGCCGACCTGGCCAAACAATTGAATAGTGGAACTTGGAATTTGGAATGTGGAATGTGGGTTATCAACTACACTTAGAAATCCGCTTAGTGGTTTAAATTAGGGGGAAGTTTCGTCCTTTGACGGCCTTGCAACCTCGCTAAGAGTAGGATCTGGAAATGTTGTATTTTGGATCCTAACCCCACATAGACATCAGCATCCTATTCTTAGAAATTCATTCAGGACGGACATGCCTGTATATAATAAAATTAAGAAAAATAATTTAGTTTTCTTCCAATCGTTTCATGATACACCATATTCCCCTATTATTACTTAAATCTTAAATTTTTATTATTAAAATTTTTCTCTATATACATATTAACACATCAACTTTGTGTACATATAATTTTTTTCATACTCATGTAAACTTTTATTTAAAATAATAAGAACAAAAATTGCTTTGTATGTAAAAATAAAACTCAAATATGTTAATATACGAAGGCTTTTTGATAAATTTTGCAAAAATTAATAGTTATGAATAACAGATAGTTAAAAAAAACAAGGAAGTTTCAGGAAGTTTATAGTATGACCTTCAAATATTCTCAGCAAGCTTTTTTAGTTACAGTTTCATAGTTTTACGAAAACGACCTCTGTACAAAGAGATCTCTCAATGCAAGTGTTGCTCATGTTTAATATTTACTTTTATTACATAAAAAAAACAAATATATATTACAAAATTATTTCATTTTGTATTCCCCAGCTCTTTCTATTATATTTACAAAATGTAATACACATGTTTGTGTGCTTTTGGTTTTTGGTTAAATGAACGACCACTTTAGCATATAAATTTTTTTGGTAGTTGCTATTTTTCAACAACACTTTGCAGATATTAGCAAAAACATCAGAATAATAAAGTTTATTTTAACTTTTAGTAG
This sequence comes from Delia radicum, assembly GCA_021234595.1. Taxonomy (NCBI): domain Eukaryota; kingdom Metazoa; phylum Arthropoda; class Insecta; order Diptera; family Anthomyiidae; genus Delia; species Delia radicum. The sequence goes on along the minus strand of CM037855.1, from coordinate 5,838,071 downwards.
TTATTGTGGTAAAAAAAAAAAAAAATACGTAAATAAAATACATATGTAAATAATTTGTAATTTTTGCAGTTTTCATAGTAAATTGTTGAAAAAATAATTCACATTTTACGATATTAAAAATATACAAATTATATTTAATCATATAAGTTAAGTAAACGATGAGCAATGGTTTGTAACAAAATATTTATTCGGTGTATTAAAAAAAAAACACTTTTTGTAATATAAACTTTTGCCAACATGATTGTTTAAATTAAAAAAAAAAAACATTTCATTATATTTTAACAATCTAATAAAAGTTGTTTTGCATGTCAAATAATTATTTTAAATTTTATATTTAGTTTGCCTTTATATCTATTTAACTATATATGATTAAGGCCCGATTACTGAATGTCCAGTTAAAATTAAACAAACAGTTAAATTGAAAAAACAACAACAAATGTGTCAGTTAAAGTCCCAGTTAATACCCTACGGACAAAGGGCCCAGTCACGGATGACTCACAGGATATATCCCAAGGTGGCGGTAATACGTCCGAACTTTTTTCCGGATTTTTTTTATATTAAGGGGGAACATTATATTCGCGGCAGAGAAAACAGACCTTTTTTTAAAATTTCATAACTCAGTCAAAAACAAACATTTTTCCAAAATTTTTTATTATTGTAGAGAATTGAACAAATTACAAGAAAAAAAATTCAAAAAATATATTTTTCACTCCAACATGGTTTTATAGAGCTCCAAACTGGCGGCAGAGAAAAAAACGGGGCCTCGTGGTTGCAGCGCTGGGAGTCGCAAAAATTGTCCGATATGGAAAAAAAATACTTTTTTAAATCTTAACAAAATTGGTTATCGTATGACACGAGCTTTTTTTTAAATTTTTGGTGATGTTCCAAATTTAAAATTGTGTTTTTCGAAAAAAATATTGACTTCTAGAAATTTGTAAAAAATTTAAAAAAAAAAAATAAAAAAAAGCTCGTGTCATACGATAGCGAATCAAGTTTAAAAAAAATACAAAAAAAAACAAAATTTCGTCAAAAAATGAACCCGCCAGTGCCGCAACCAGTACGAAAAACATGGTTTCGAGATAAATGCGTTTGTGAACAAAGAAAAAAAAGAACGTTTGTGAACAAAGAAAAAAAATGCGCTCTCACTAATCCGGCTCTAACTTTTGAACCCGTAGGAATTTTTCCATGAAATTTTTTTTCTTAGAATTTATAAAATACAAAATTATAAAAAAAGACGATTTCAAAAAACAGCCAATGTCATATCCCCCCTTAAAGGGACATGCCACTTTAACATGTTGTTGTTATTGGAGTTGGCGTATTTCCCCATTTAAAATACCTTGTAATATGCCCCATGGCAAACCTAAAAGGACATGACAGGACACCTTAGTGACCGAATTAATTTTTTCCCAGTTTTGAATTTTACCGATTTTTTTTAGATTTTTACATTTTTTTTTCTTAAATTTTGGAGTTTTTATTTTGGCCTTTTTTTTAAATTTATCCAATTTTGCAATTTTTTTTTAAATTTCCCGTTTTTTTAAATTGTAGAAATTATTTTCCATTTTTGCAATTTTTTTTTTTTAAATTTAACGATATTTTTTTTTAAATTTTAGAAATTATTTTCCATTGAAAATGAAATTTATTCAAGTTCGAGGCCATACTCTATATATCTTTATTAGGATATTGTCCTAACAAATAATCTATAGAGTTTTTTTTTTTTCATTTTCATTGCACAATTAAAGGTTGAAAAAACATAATTTTTAATAAAAATGATATCAAACTTGAATTATTTTATATTTTAAATTTTTTTTTCCATTTTACTGATTTTTTAAATTTTTTTTTAAATTTTAAAGTTTTATTTTTTAATTTTGGAGCTTTTTTATTTTTGGCGATTTTTTTCCAATTTCGGTAATATTTTAATTTTTGTAAAATTGGTGATTTTTTAAATTTGTTATCTATTTAAACCAGTTAAGTGATATGTCCTTGATTGGCCAGATTTGGGACCGTTATTGTAGTATATTTGCCACCGCTTAATACACAGCAATGTTAAATTTTACTAGTCCAGGGATAAGTCCTGTTTTAACCAATCACGGGATACGTCCTTCTAGTGATAAAGACTTCGTATTGTCCATAGGATAGCTAACGGGACATTGTAAAAATGGGGCCTAATGTAAAAAATAACTTAATTATGTAACCATTATTATCTTATGTTTTCTTAAAGGTTTTTCTTTCGTCTTTTTCTAATACGAGTTATATTTACTATGTTTATATAATAAAAACTAACATTTTTCACAAAGAAATTAGGTTACACTATGACATGACTGATAGGAACAAAAAGAGGTACGGCTTAGTCATATTAGTCTATCTTTTGAGTAGGTTGGTCTTTTTGACACATTATTAAAATATTGCACGCTTATGTTTTTAAACCAGTAAAGGAACTCAGTGACTAACCGTTAAATCGGCAACAGATTTTGCAATAGAGTGAATGTAGCTTGCTCAACTTATCTGAAAAAGTTTTAGGAGGTCCTAATGAAACGGCTCTAGTTTAGATTTTCATGATTTTCTCCATACAAAATATTTAGGCTCAGAAAAGTGTACCGCATTTTGTGGACTTAAATAGATTTCGAATATTTTTTTTGATGTTCGCACTTTGGGGTTAAATCCATTTCCGGCGAGGCGTGTCTTTGTCAATTCTTACATTATAATCAAAATTTCATTCGATTTATTAAAGTAATCCAATTTGTTAATAATTTTCGAAAAATATTTTTTAAAAATCTAGCCTAAAAATTGTTCTTCTCAGCAAAAATGCCAATGAAAAACGAATAAGTTCTTGAAAAAAAAGTGCCACAACATAATGAAAAATGCGTTTTTATTTTATGGCTTCAGTACGTGACATTTTTTCATGTTGCAATCATTTGAAACGAAAAGTAAAAACAAATATATATATTAATGTTTGTTGCAATAGCAGAGTGAAGAAAAACTTTAAAAAACAGTCATACTTAGTGGCTTGGCTACAAGGCGACTAGCACAATGATAATAAATAAGTAAACGTTTGTAAGTTAGAATTTAAAAGACTATGTAGAAGAATTTACAGTAGTGTGAAATAAATAGCAAAATCGCTAAAGAAAAGAATTTAACAATGGTGGCATATCTTTCTGAGAATATATTAAGAGACAAATACTTACGATGTCCTTTGGTTAAAAACTACCTAATATAGTTGTTAAAATAATTGAAAACACTATTTTTAATTATTCAATCCATTTTAAAATAAATTTTTAATAACACAGGTCTAGCAATAAAAAAAAAAAATAATGTTTGGTGTCGAGATATCGTTAGTGGTTTCGTATTAAGTGTCCATTGGCAACACTAAAAATATTTAAAATTTTTTGTTCCTTACACGTAGTTTTGGATCTACCCTCATACAGTGGGATATTTCATATAATTAGTGGAAACAAGTCGACCATTTCGTACTTTTAGTGGTCCAATTGCAATGAAATTTGGAACAGGCATAAGTAATATTAATAATATTGAGCTTAAGCTTGGACGTTGGGTCCCACAGACCCCCAGGGTAGTACACTTTTTGAATAAATACGTTGGGTCCTACAGACCCCCAGGGTAGGGCACTTTTTGCATAAATAATTTTGAGAGCTCGACATTATTTGGTTTCTTATTCTATTTTAATAAAATTAACATATTTATAATCTGCTAGAAGAGACTACGTAACAACTTACATACATTTGTGCAACTAAATTTCATGCAATTAAAGAAAGCTCTTAAAATATGCAGTAAGATATCCAAAATATGCCATTAAAATATGCATTTAATTCGAAATTTGCACAATAAACCAAATAATAATAATAATAATAATAATAAACAACAAAAAAAAAAAAAAAATGTGCACACACAGAAATAAATGTATCTATTTGCCAACTGAAACTCGAATACTACGACTCATACTCTGTTATAATGGATTTCAGTCGGTTGGCATAACTGAACAATAGTTTTCACAACAAAGTGAATTTTAGTTGATACACCCAAAATTTTCAGAAACCTAATGTTCATATCATTGCCCTAACTGAATTTAGAAGTTGTTATCATTAAAATACACTTTTCAATTCGGTTGGCACGTTTTTTTCTCTCTTAGAAATCAATTTATTAGTTTTTACCCTCAAGCTCTGGTTTAAAAATGAAATCCAATATAAATGTCTAACAAATGAAAACTAGATGCTATGGTTAGGGTTGCAGATGTTTTCTTTGATTTATTTTTAGTTAAATTGAAAATATATAAAATATGCAACAAAAAACGCCAAAATATACCATAAAATATGCATTTATTGCTAAATATGCAAAAATATGCATTTATTACAAAATATGCAAATCGATGCCATTTACATTTTTCTCTCTGCGTGTAAAACTGTGTTTTTAGTGCTGATTTTTGGTTGCCCTAGTATCGATGACATTTCCATTTTTCTCTCTGCGTTTAAAACTGTGTTTTTAGTGCTGGTTTTCGGTTGCCCTAGTAATAAGTATAAGGCCCTAAGTTTAAAATAACTACAGTTTATTGGCAACAAAATAATTGGTGACCAGTGTCATTGTTTCAATAACACTACTCAACGGCCAAAAAGACCTGACTTGGAAACACACAATTTTAATTAATTAATTAAAATCCTTTAAATTGCAAATAACTAACTCAAGTAATTAAAAGTCAATTAAAAATATTGAAAAGTCTTGTCACAGTTAACTGCAAAATTCAACCTGTTTCATATACAATATTTGAAAGAAATTTTCTACTGGGATACAATTAGACCTAAGTTATCGAACTGTGAACAAAACCAATGACAAATGTGATTGTATAAGAGTTCCCAAAATTTTTAACTTCTCCTGTACAGGTTTGAAAATGGATTATAGTTATACCCGTGTTCGAACGAGGTATTCAATTAATGTGCTGCTTTCTTTGAAAAGGGGATAGAGGAGAGATGAAAGATGGTAAAAGATGCAGGGCTTAAAATATAGCAACACCGTAAATGAGAGAGAGGGAGATTAGAACATATTTTGAGCGCCCATGTGATATGAAGTTTGCGAACTTTGTTGAACTTTTACTGAAAATACGCATTTTTTTAATGTTTTTTTTTAAATGCTTTACTTTTAATTTACACTCAACTGTTTGCCAAACTTGGTATGTTTGTTCATAACCACAAATTAAGCATACTCATGCTTATACACGCCCACTTGTCGTAGTCAATTTTTTATATTAAATGTTATTTTTTTTTTCTAAATTCAAAAAAATAGGGTATGAGTACGCGAGAGTCAGTAGATTGTTGGTCCTATATCTGAAAGTTTAAGTGTGTGTGCATGTATGTATGTATGTGTGTATTTGTGTTTTTTCTAACTAACTGACCATTAGTCTGTTTGTTGGTTTTACAGCAGCAAAAATATATAAAAAATACAGTTAAACATTTTATCTAATGTTTTATAAAGTGGCAACAACGTATAGTTTTCTTCATTTTGAAAAATACCTTTTTTTTATTATTTTTATATATTTTCCCTTAAGCAAGCTGATAAAAAAAAATACAAAGTGAAAAAAGTAAATGATGTTGAAAACACAAGCAAAAACGTGACCAATTTTTTCGGTTTTTTGTATCTTTTACAGCTTTTGTGTCGTTTTTCTCTACTGTTTTACTATGGTTAGGTTTACTGGCCTTTTGTCATTTTCTCTCGACCTATTTGGCTGTCATATTAAATTTTTGCCTCGTTAAGTTAAATTATATAATTTTTTCGTAATATTAATGTCTGTCTGTTAACTGTTGTCTGTTTATGTGTGCGCTCTGGTGTAGATGTATTTTGTTTCTGTTTCCTTGTGGCACATTTTTTTAATGTTGTTCGGTCATTAAAACATTTATTTGTTATTACTTTTTCTTCGGTCGCCTGTTGTTTATTTGTGGTTGATGTATGTTACTGTTGGGTGGTAAAACAAGGAAGTCTCTGTTTTTTTATGATTTATTATTAAAAGTAGAAAATTTCCTTAGGAGTTTAAATTAAAGCGAAAGCATATAAGAAATTTTAAAATCTAGAAAATTTTATTTTATTTTAATTTTAACAGGTATATCCGTCTCCTACTTCTGCGTAAGGGGGAGTATATCTTTTCCTTTGTTGGCTACTCATTAAAATACTCATGTATATCTAAATGCTTTTAAAGCAAATGTATTCAGAATCTTTCGGTCCATCTGTTAATATTACGATCGCGTCGATAAGACTCAACAGAAATATTTCGTAGATCATTCCCTCAAAAAATTAAAAAAAAAATCGACAAGATTTTCAAAAGTTGTAAATGTTAATTAACAAAAGATCCACCGAACAATTTTAAATAAACTGAAATTTAAATTTATTCACAAATCTTTAACTCGTGTGAGTCCAAAGGCTCATAGGTATATACATGTTTTTTTTTTCAAAATGCATTTCAATAAAATCTTATATTATAAGCATTATTGTAAATATTCAAAAGTTAAAAAAATTAAAAATGATAGTAGTTGAACAAAACAGTTTAAGAAAAAACGTCTATGACGTGCTTGGACGGTATTCTATTAACGAAGTGTTACATCATTTCCTTAAGGAACAAGTATCACGTACACACAGATAAAAAAAGTGCCAACCGAATTGAAAAATGTATTTATATAGTAACAACCTATAAATTCAGTTAGTACAACGGTATTTACATTATATTTCTGAATGTGTTGGATGTTGAAACTTAAATTCAGTTGAATTAACCGAACTTTGTTGTGAAAACTAATGTTGTAATGTGAAATTCGTAATAACCGAATTTGAGTCGTAGTAACGGAATTTCAGTTGGCCAATTGCTAAATTTTTCTCTGTGTGTAGCACAATATATTTCATTTTCAAACGGTTTGAAAATGGTGTAGCATCAATCGGAATAAAAAAGAAAGGATGTTCAAAATATTGATCTCAGCTGAGCCTGATAAATTACAAAATTCACCGCCTATTTAAATTGTGGCAACAAATCGTAAGTTAGCCAGAATTTCGCGTTTCCAATGAAACAAGTCGCAAAAACTTACTAAAAATTAAACGGAAACACTACCAGAGGAAGACATTACCAAATATAGTAAAAAACAATTGGCAGAAATACAAAAAAAAAATGCAGACAACTGATATAAAACTTCATGAAAACAAATTTTTAAATAATTTTGAATGAAAATTTCTTTTGCTTGGAACAACGGAAGTATAATAGCTGGATTTTATTCTAATGACTTTAAAAAAAAACTCCAAAGGTATGTTATTCGGCCAAAGCGAAGTTTTAACCAAAAGTACTAGTGTGGGCAGTCATTTCGGCAAAACATATATCACAACTTTATAGTAAAAGTAAAATGGAGTGTGTAAATTAAATATAAAAACCGCGATATTTCAAAAACTACAAATGAAAAAAAAAAAATTTCCAGATTTAGACTCAGCGTACCGAAAGCTATTAAAAAATATGTATAGCAAAGATTGGTTCTGCGAAAATTTGCAAATTCTTCAGAAGTAATGTTAATAATATATTTTCAAATGAATAGAATTTGTTTTACTTTAATATTTGAAGCATGTGGAAAATTAGTTACAATGTGAAGTTTTTTTTTTAAATATTTCAGAACAATTTTAAAGGCTTTACAATTTTAATACAAAAGTTTGTTCATTAAAATTCATAATTTATGTACAATGATAACATTTTTCACTTTTGCTGGTTGATATGTATACCTGATCAAACCATGCGTTCTGTTGGGTGGTTAATGGGAATGAGGCTGATGATGACCAAGTCGCTTGGGTCGAAATTTCTGCATTCCCTCCAGCGCTGATCCTCACAAGATTTGTTTCTGTATTTCTCTTACATTTATTAACAATTAGTGTTTTCTATTTATAATAGTAACATTTAAATTATGATCTCGAACCTGACAACTCAAAATAAATTTTTTTTTAAAAATGCACAAAATTTATAAGAATAAAACTAAAAAAATAAAATTTAGAATTTCCTTGCAATACCAGTGCGATATTCTGATAATTTAGTGTAAATTTATGTTCTTGAATAAAATTTCATGGTTTTGCGAAAAAATTTCGAAAATTAGGGTGGATGATGTATATATAAAATCCGCTTTATTTCAAAAACTGCAAAAGGGGTAAAATTTTTGACTAAAATCGCCAAAAATATGAACCGAGGCTATTTTAATTTTTATCCAAAGTTTTTGTCAATTAACGCTTATTTTTAAAAATATTGTTAAAATGCCTTTATAATTGTGAAACTGTAGAAAATACATAATTTAAAAATACAGCAGCATCAATTGGAAGCTAATTTAATGATGAGTGAATTTTCCAAAGACCCTAAAGCGATCGCTTCAGTTGTTCAAGTAATAATTGTATAATAACATTTACGTTATAGTAATGAAACGCTGTATAGTAGTGTATAGGTACAGATTAAACTACAACAATGTTTAATTATACCAGTGATGCAAGTAGCCCAGCTTTAACCAGTCACACGGTAGGTCCTTTGAATGCAATGGACTTCTCATTCCCCGTAACACACAACTTTTTTCAACTCAATTAATGTTATTAGCAGTTGTTAATACAACATATCAAATTGCTGTGCGATATACGTATGAGTGATATTTAATTGTAATATAACACTCATACGTACTGTAGCTCAATCATATGAAATAATTTTTTATTTTTTACCTTATTTATACTACAACAAACAAAAATTTTGTAGTTTTTGCAAATTTTTAGTTTTTGATTAATAATGGAACTTGAGAATTAAGTAGAAGTAGCTTTGATAAACTACTAGTTTTCGTTTGTGGTATAAATTATTCCACTACCTAATATCAATATTTTATTTACATTTTAAAACTCTTAAAAAATCTTTTTAATTAAAAAAAATATACAAAAATTAACCTCTGTGGTTAAAAATGCTTTTGGAACCTTATACCTCATGTCGACTACATCCCATAACTAGTAGCTTTAAAAAAAATATACAAAATTAACCTTTGCGGTTAAAAATTCCTTTGGATCTTTATACCTCATTTAGACTACATCCCAAAACCAGTAGTTTTTGAAAACTTTTTGCTTTTGATTCAAATTTTTTATGAAATTCGACAATTAACTAAGTGCAAGTAAGTAGTTCCAAAACTACTACTATTTTTTGGCAGTAGTATTAGCCTTAACTTGTTATACTTTTGCCTTATACATATACATTTTTGTATTATTTAGATTTACCTTAACCTTCCGTATTTTCTTTGGCCTTCTCGTTAGACTTTCTCTTCTCAAGGGATTAAATAAAATTTTGTATTCCATACAACAATTTTTTACTTCATAGTTAGTTAGTTTTTTTCTATATTCCAAATCATGCATCTGTATAACTATAGTCATATAATTATATTGTTTGTATGTTTCAGGGTCTCATTGCAGTTTATATTGCAATTCTCTATGCTTTTTATCTTCTATTCTTTTTTTGTGTATTCCTTAAGGATCTGTTACGCATTTGTCTATTCTATTCTAAACTATTTGTATTTTTTATATAATCTACTGTTCTATTTTTCTCATGTTTTACATTACAAAAACACGTTGCCCCAAAAGGCATTGAAAAAAAATATAAACAAGAGTGTAAAATTGTAGAAAATAAAAAAAGTTTTTCTTCTTTTTTTTTTTTTTTTTTTTTTTGAAAATGCAGCAAAAATATTATTGCTAGGGGAATGAAAAGTAATTTAAAATTTAATTAAACCTAAGCAAGTACATATATAGGTCATGGTTTTGCAAATAACAAATATATAGAAATAAAACTTCTAAAGAGAGTTAGAAAATAGTGTAAATACCTAAAAGAAATACGTTGTTAAATAAAAGTTTATTAAAAAGCGTTGGTAAAAGCATTGTAAAAGTGATTTTTAATTAAATCTTACGTTTAATTAAAATCAAAAGTTTTATAGAAGAAATATGAAAAATATGTATTGACCAAATAGCAATCATATTAAATATTAATCATACGTACCGGTTCACCAGTAAATACATATATGATAGTGGTGGGCACGTAAATGGCTGGAAGGGCCAAAATTGGGATTTTACAATCTCACGGAGGACCGCACCATATTTAATTAAAAAAAAAAAATACTCCGCACTGAAAATCGGTGAAAGTTTTTTTGAAAGAATTTGGCTCTACTAAACCCAAATTTTAAGTCAAAAATATTTTCAACCAAGCTAAAATATTTTATGAGTCCGTTTTTTTTTAGAAATACCTCAATGCTTTTTATACTTTATTGTATATAAATTAAACATAAAATTACCATATCAGAAAATGTTCAAGCGTGTTTGAAAAACCCAGTTAGGATCTTCAAAATTTAATTTATTCGATTTGTCCTTTTAAAACTTAAGTTTGCTTAAAAAATTTGACACATAAAATGTGTATTCATACTAGGCAGATCAATAAATAAATCTCGGAGAAAAACTTGCAAACAGTTCAAATTTTGAATTGATTTTGACATGTACTACAAAAAGTTTTTTAGAAGAGTATGTAAGATAAGAGCTTTTTTACATAGCACTACTTCTTGCTTTTAATTTATTTCAATTCCATAAATTAACCTTTGGATTACACAAGCATGCAAGATTTTGGCCTTTCGCGGATCCAGGGGGAGGGAAATGGAACATTTCCATATACCAAATAAGTTAAATTCTGTTGTTGTTTTCTAAATATTTCAGGAACTTCTCAATGGATTTGTAAAAAAAAATTGTTTATTGTCTAGTTTATGCACAATGATAAAAAGTTTTAATTTTCTAACATTACATTTTTAAATTCGTGGCAATATTCTGTCTGATGATGATTATACTCAACTTAAGCATAATTTTGTGTAGATATTCCTAAAACATTTTTTCTTAATTTTGGGATCAAATTTCGCAAATTAAGCCAAATATACCAAAAACGGGGGTAAATGATGTAAAAATAATAATCGCATTATATCAGAAACTGCTATTTTATATGCCAGATTTGAATTCAGCGTACATAGGTTAAGATATAAGATATATTTTAAAGCCAGTTTCTGTTTGGTCTACGAGTAGTGTAATTGACATATTTTTTATCAACAATATTAACTTTTTCAAATCAACAACTTTTTCATGCCAACTTTTATTTAATATTTATTCATGCTCTAAATGTGACATTTAAATAATTTATTTGCCATCATATAAATTATTAAAAATTACATAACTAACTAATTTCAATAATACACCTTTTGTTTGTAACCGCATTATTACACTTTACATACTTAGACTATTATTGATTGATTTCAAAAGCCCTAAACTGTGCTTTAATATGTTTTTCCATTGTCTACAAATACTATTATTTGATGAACAATATGATTGTCAAAGAATAATATCATACAATATATAATTAGTATATACAATATGTTCAAGTATAAAATCAATTTTCAATATAACAAAACAATCTTATGTATATATTTTATACTGTCGTATATCGAAAATCATATATTGACTCCTACACTCAGGGACCTTTTGCTTAAAAAATATATAGTTGTTTGGGTTGTAATACAGTGTCTTTATTTTTAATGTAAATGTCAGTCATTTGTAGAGCAAATTAAATTTTTTACTAACCTTGTAGTTCATTTAAAAAACAAACCACATCAAATGACTGTTTTATGATTTTACATTAATTTTTAACAGTAGTTTTTTGTTATTTAAAAAAATAAAAAAATAAAAGTTTGTTTATTTTTTACTAATATGTGGTTCATTTTAACTGCAATTGTTAGTAATTTTTTTTAACATTAAAAAACAAATGACAATGTTAGTTGAATTAACTGAAATGTAAGTCGTGCTTTCTTTAAGTGAAATTTCATTTGTTTTTAACTACATTTGCAGTGGTCTTTACCTACAGAGTATTCTAAGTGTAGTAATTGAAAAGTATTTAAAAATTAAAAAAAAAACTACGCTACTACACAAAAATCGCTTAAAAGGTTTAACTTAACCCTTATTACCCTGTAGTTACCATATGGTAAAACAAAACCTTTCTGTGCTTAATTGAATAAAAATAAAGTTAGAAATGGAAATGAAGTTTTTAAAACCCTTGTTCATTTATAACGGCATTGTACATTAGGGTGATAACTTTTTGCATTTTTTGCAAATATCAAATCTCCCCAGACATAATTGTGTAGGGCATGGACAAATATTAAGAACTGCGTTTTTAGTTTTTCGCTATCGTTAAAAAAGGATCCGCACCAAACGCGTTAAAGTTTTGAATCAAACAAAGTTAAAAAAAAAACTTTTTTTGATGCCTCAACGTCTGACCATCACATCTATATAATTAAGGCATGCTGATATCAATAGTAAAGTCCGTTTTCGAGTCAATGGAATAGTTTTCTTCCAAATTTACTTACTTACATATGTAAAAACCATATTTTAAAAAAATTGTTATTAAAAAAAATTTAAAAAAAAACATATTAAAGGCATTTTAGAAATCGCTGTCGGTGCGCAAGGTTTTTTTTACCAAATTGAACTGAAATAGTTTTTTTTTATCATTAATACAATATTTGCCATTAGAAAACCCCTAGGGAGAATGTTGTCCAAAAAAAGTTATCACCCTATTGTGCATGCATGTTTTGAGTTACCATTTTTTAACTATAGCGTAATAAGGGTTAATTTGTAAAATTATTGCTAATTACAAGATGGCAACTTATGACAGTTAATGTATATTGAGATTACCATAGACTAGCAATATTGAAAACAATATTAATTACAAGTAATTTCCTGTTTTAGCTTTTGTAAAAACAAAAAAAAAAATAGATAAATGAAATGTAATTATCGGAAGTAGAAACCTATATAGATATTTACTGTATGTTTGCCAAAATAAAAGCCAAACGGGATATACATATATATATATATATATATATATATATATATATGTATATATATTGCGAACCAGTATTTAACCTACTGACATCCAAACAAAACCCAATTGGTAAATAAATTTATAAACGGAAAGTGCATAAAATATCTTTAATTTTTGGAACATTTCCTCGAGAATTTTTATAGCGGAAAGCAGCTCTTTTGATCGCACTTTTAAGAAACTAGGTATTTTAAAGCATGAATAAATGAGGTTATTTATGAAGAACCCGATGGGTTTTCGCAGATTTTGTTTAAATTTAAATATGTTCATATTATTATAAAAAAAATATAATCTGATAAATTATATGGCCCCGAATTGATGATTTGGGTGCAAAAATATGTTGTTAAGTTGTGTGAAACTGTTGTAATTGAATTTTTTTTAACATTTTCTGATTTCCAATGAATAGATCTCGAAAAATTATTATATTGAAATTATTAGCAAATTGCGAAAGATATATTTAAAATAAAAAAACTGATGAAAAAATAAATATTTTTTGCATTTTGCATACAAATCGTATTGAAAAGCATCAAAAAATTTATTTTATTGGAATTTTGTTTATACAAATTATGCAGAAGTCTGTGTCTAATAACATAAAGACGATGAGGCCGGTTTAGCAGGATATTAGCATTATTTTTTTTTTTGTTTGTACCATACAATTTCTTTATTTCGTCTTTTTTATTTGACATCCTTTATTGCATCTTCCACAAAAATGTTTTTACACCAAACAATTTCTTTTTTACATCCAACAAACTTTTTCGCCTCACTGTTTTATTACGTCCTTTTTTTGATATTTTCATATGCTTTTTTCATATTTTCGCATTAAATCACTTTTGTCTATGACTGGATTTATTTTTTTTTTATGGTACAATTAAATATTGATTATAACAATAAAATTCGGTTAATACAGCAGAATTTTAGTTGTTTCGACCAAACTATTCACAAATCACCTTTGAATATTGTTGTACATATTTTATTTTGTAAGGGGTACATATTTTGTTTTTCTGATATTTTTTGGAATTTCATTCGAAGAAACTGTATAAAAATAAAATACTGACGGAAAGATATATTTAGGGTAGCTAAATATAAGCCTCTCAATTTTCCAAACACATTGGCAACCATGTGTAAATTTTAAACTTGCAGATTTTAGGCCATCAGTAATAATGAATATATTTGTAGTCAGTGTTGTCCAGGTGTTAAACAAGTTGAGGGGCACTTGTTGATGACCACGTAAAACAATGTCCTTTTATTAATATACAAATTGTATATAGTTTCTTTAGAGAAATTTCAAACAAAAATATAAAACCCAAAATACGGTCCTTATTTTGTGCCCAAAAAAACTTGCCCTGCTCACGATATTTTAGTTAAGTGTATGAAAAATATAACATGTTTATGATTTGGAGCATTATACAATTATATATTATATTTAAAATTATATTTTATACAAATAAATATTGAGGTTATGTGATACACAAAAGTATATATATTTTTATATACAAACAAGTGCTGACTACTACAGACTATTTGTATGTATGTTTGTCTGTACATATTTGTTTATATGTTCGTGTCATAATGATGTTATTTAGCTTTGCATATGCATAATTGTATGTATTAGTTTAAGTTTTGTTGTTGTGTCTGTGGTTAACTCTACACATATACAATGTGTTGCTATGCTCATCATCAGCATAATAATGATCCCGACGAAAAAGTTTATATATAATCATATATAGCTTAATTTAATTATACACAATTTTGTATGTGGCCATATGTAACGATACGTATTTACAACTTTTTTAAGAAAAATTCTAATAAAGCGTTATATATCATAGCATTATATCTTATGCGTTGGACTGTTACACAGATGGTCCCGGGTTCGATTCCCGGTGACGACAACATCATTTCAGAAAAAATAATATGTATGAGTTTTCTATCACTTATATGTATCGCTGCGCCCACCTTCGGTGTTTCCATATCACTTAACCCCACCGAAGTAAGATAATAAATCAGGGCTATGAAACAAAAAGCTTTAATAAATTCGCCAACTCTACATCAGGTGGCGAGCAACAACTGTTCTAAGACTTATAATCTCGCGCAATTACAGTGTTGCCATGTTTGAAGCCCTTCATCTTTCACCCTTTCATCTCTACACTATCCCCTTTCCAAAGAAAGCAACACATTAATTAATAGGAAGAATTTCCTGAGTGTTGCTTCTCTTTTAAAAAAAATATATATATATATATATATATATATAAAACCGTATATACTTCAATGTATAACTATATATAGAGGTATATATGATACAGTAAAATCACGCAAATTCTATCACGTTTACATATAATTATATATGGCATAATATATGATTCTATATATAATTAAAAAGAAAAATTCTATCAATTTTATATATTATATATACTCATATATGGTAGAAATCAGAAAAGACAAAAAAAAGAAAGTTCAATGTATTTAAAGCAAAAAATATGGCAAAAAAGCAAATGTAAAATACTTTAAAAAGCTCCACTTAAAACAAAATTTGAAGTTAATATATTAAATAATATTAATGAGTAAAAAGTTCAAATTATATCAGATGAGATAAAATGAGATAAGGATATGTATGAAATTTTTCGGATCAGCTAAGATATAAAGTGATATGAAATTATATAGATGTCTATATCGGAACTTTTTTCACCGGTTTTTTTGTGTTGTTATTTACTAGATTTTTTTTGTTATTGCTTTTGTATTCATATATGAACATTTCTCCAAAATATTAAAAAATTGGGATTAAAAAATTTTTTTTTTTTATTTATGGGACATTAATAGGCTTCTCCTTCATAATAAAGAAATATTTGGGTACGTCAAATCATTTTCAGCAGTGTGCTTAAAAAGTAATGGCGATTTAAAGTTTCTAAAATCTCTGAAAACTACATTTTTATTGATATCAAAAAAATTTCGCACATATACGATATACCATAGTTTTATATTTCTTAAACGTCTTCATGCAAATTTACTAGCGTATTTTGTGATTATCAAATTTTTTTTGTCAAACTCTGTGTTATTTTAAAAAAATAATATATCATTTAAAATCGTGGGTTTTTCATTAAAATATTTATTTGTAAAAAAATTTTAATGCTCTCAAGATGATGTGTTAAAGTACTGACAATAACATATAATTTTAATTTAGAAGGATTTCGCGCAACAACGTTGATGTGCAGGAGCAAAACTTGTTAACATAAAATAGAAAATTTTTTAGCACACAGTGAATCGTTGAAACAAATTTGTGATGGCGATCAAGTATATGCATTGCAACTATTATTTCTAAGTTCTAAAAAATGTCAATATCATTATTTGATATATAAAAAACCAAAATCAAATTATGTAATATTTGCACAATTTCCAAAACGCAAATATAATTTTAGCATTTAAATTTATTTTATGCTTCTCAGAGATTATGTTGTAAAATAACAAAAAAAACTCAGTTTAGATAGCAAACTGGCCCATTGAAAACTAAACCGCGAAAGTTCCGTGCAAAAACTGCTTTTTTAACAAAATTCACGCTCATTTATTTCAACATTTGTGATGGTCGTACAATCTGTATTTTTAGGGCACACCAGCGAAACGTGTCTCCAATTGTCCACTATGGCATCATTTGTCAACCATTAGTTTAAAATTTTTATTTCATGTTTGACTCCCTGTGCCCATTAAAAAAAACACAAAAATTAAAAAAAAAAAAATTGTGTAAATTTTTGAATTTTTTTTTGGCCATGTATTTATTTGTTAGGAGATGAGACTCCAATTAAGTACGCACTAAATTCAACTCTCTCGTATTAGAAGATTGTGTAAAACGAAATGAAAAGAACAATAAACAAAATTGTGAGCTTGTTTCAAACGATTAACATTTTTAAAATTTGCGTAACGATATCAATTAGATGGCCCTGCAATTTTGCACTTCTACGAGTTGAAGCGTAGTTAATTCAAACATATAACCCGCTTTTCTAAAACTTAAAAATTGTGATAGTTATTGAAAACTGATATCAGTTTGAAATGGTTTAAAAATGTTTGACATAAGCCCATATACATTATAACCAAAGTGTTGTGTTGGCACTTTCTATGTCCATTCAGTATTTTATTTCTCAAGCTCTAGAATAGATTTTTCGTAAATAGCCAACTTCAGACATACATAACAACACTTAAAACAGTTAATATATTTAGTATTCAATACACATTTATACACCAACATATACACAGATTATAGTATAATACATTATAAGTGCGTTAAGT
Source organism: Delia radicum (assembly GCA_021234595.1). Taxonomy (NCBI): domain Eukaryota; kingdom Metazoa; phylum Arthropoda; class Insecta; order Diptera; family Anthomyiidae; genus Delia; species Delia radicum. The sequence goes on along the minus strand of CM037855.1, from coordinate 5,820,880 downwards.
AAAGTTTTCATTACAAATACTTAACTACACATGTTGATAAACTAGTTTGTATGATGTGATATGTTTGCTTGTGTTATCTAAGGTACAAATACTGACACACAAATGATTGAATTAAGGGCGAGAATATTTAATTTTATATTGCAGGTATAGAAATAGGACAAATAGAAGGATTTGAGATGTTCATAAAAAAAACTAATTATATACTTGGGGGTTTAGATTTCCCAGTATTAAATTTTTATATTAAAAACATATTTTTCATAATTCAGACTTCGTAAGTTACAATAATATAAATTTTTTTATTATTAAAACTAACTTAAACTAAATTGTGAAATTATATAAAAAAAAAAAAAAACGGTAAAGCCAAACAAATTTGAGTAATATTTATTTCGCTAAAAAACACAAAAAAAACTTTTCAAAATTATCAACATGCTAAAATTTATTTTAAAAGAAAAACGAAACCTTGAAAAATAAACAGAAAAAGGAAAAGAAAGAAAACCCTCAAATAAAGTAAAAAAATAATATTATTATACAACTTTTGCTACCACTTTTAAAACAACTTTTTGAGTAATTTTGTCACATTTATCTAAATAAAAAAAAAAATGCAAGAAAAAATTTTTGTTTTTTTTTCTGAATAATTTTACTGAAAAAATCTACGCAGTATTGTATATGAACTACTTCAAAAATTTTCGACACCTTTTGAAACCGACATTAGATGCCTCTTATTTCTCAAGGTTTTATGAATTGAAAGGAACGATGGACATAACTAGGTTGACTATACTTAAAAGCTACTGACGAGCAACGTTTCACGTTGAAACGTCTTCACCAAACTGATTGTTTGCCATTTAAAAGTCAAACAAATTAAAACAATTTCTTGAAACTTACAAGAGTTTTTTTTTAATTAATTTTATTTGTTTGCTCATGGTTTTTAACTTTCAGATCCAAACTAATACAAAATGCTCTACCTAGAATTGGAGGATACATTCACTGAAAAACTAATTTCCATATCGCTACTTGGTGAAAAGTTGTATGTTGGTTTACAAGTTAAACCAAAATTTTCCGATTTTTAAATTTTTGCAGTTTTTTCCATAGGGTTTTTGCGCCGTTTTATGTAATTGTGTTTTGAGAATTGCATTTGAAAAGCGGTTTAATTTTATATAGCTGAAGGGATACCAAGTTGATGTCAGCACACCAATGACGGGATAATAACCTCACAAAGTTATAAGGATTTGGCGTAAATTTTTTGAAAATGTATGTCTTTTGCATCTGACATTCACAATTATGTTTGAGGTGCAAAAAAAAATTTTAAAAATCTTAAATGCAAAAATTTTATGAATTTTTTAAAAATTTAGCGAAATTTAATTATATGCGAATTTTTATTAAAAAATACATGGCTAGAGAGCATAATGAGGTGTCTTGAGTGAATCCCTACGAAAGACTAAAATGAAAAAGTGCAAACAAGTAAAATTTTTTTATACATATCATGTATGAAAAAATATTTTAGAACAGTATACCTTTCAAGCTGTTCTAGAACACCTTCTTCTATCACCGGTTACGTGGAACCTGTTCTATAACAGATTCCTGTTAGTCAAAATTTAAGGTTTCGCTGCCCCAAAACCAGTTCTTTAAATGTTTTTTAAATGTTCTTTAAATGTTTTAAAGCAACTGGTTCTAGTTTAGAGGTAAAGAACCTAATGCAAATAGGACAAACTCCATACGAAAAGAATAGGTTGTATAAGTTGTTCTGCAACCAGTTATTTGGCTTTTACTACTTTACTGTATAATTATATATCAGACAAATTCTATCACTTGTATATATAATTATATATGGCATAATATATAAATATGTGTAAATATATGTGTTAAAATTAAAAAGAAAAATTCTATCACTTTTATATATTATTTATAATCATATATGGTAGAAATCAGAAAAGCAAAAAAGGAAAGTTCAATGTATTTAAAGGAAAAAAATATAGCAAAAAAGCAAATGTAAAAAACTTAGAAAAGCTGCACTTAAAGCAAAATTTAGAGTTAACAAAGGGTGTCCCAAGAAGAGCGCAATTTTAAAATTTTAAATAAAACACAGATATTTAAAAAAAAAATCGTGAAACTTTATTATATCGTAAAGTAGACAGAATGGGGTTATGTATGAAACAATATATCGTGCAGATGGCCGCCGCGGCTTTGCTGGCATGCACGCGATCTTTTAATGAAATTTTCAATGACCGTTTTGCATGAATGCTGCGGTATTTCATTAATGCAGCGTCCAATTTCCTCTTTTAAGGCTTGAGTCGTCGTCGGCTTATTCGCGTAAACCATCGACTTCAAAAAACCCCAAAGAAAAAAATCTAATGGTGTTAAATCGCACGATCTAGGCGGCCAATTCTGATCTCCAAAACGCGAAATAACACGACCGGGAAATGACTGATGCAGCAATTGAATTGTTTCTCTGGCTGTATGACATGTGGCGCCGTCTTGTTGGAACCACATGCCCTCCACATTCATTTCTTCAATTCTAGGCAAGAAAAAACTGGTTATCATTTCACGATACCAAACACCATTGACTGTTTGCGCTTGACCTGCCTCATTTTCATAAAAAAAAGGTCCAATGATTCCTCCAGCCCAAAAACCACACCACACAGTGACACTTTGAGGATGCATTTGCTTCTCGTGAATCACTTGAGGATTTTCCTCACCCCAAATGCGACAATTCTGCCTATTGACGAAGCCATCAAGATGAAAATGATTTTTGCGAACTGTAGTCGCAAAACTTTCACCATTTTGGTAAAACAATTTCACAATGAGAAGGCGTTGTTCATTCGTGTAGCGCTCCATTTTTACAAACCTCGTACCTTCTACTAGCAAACAATAACAATTGTTCAAATGTCAAACAATGACACTTCGAATGTTGCCAGATTTAAAAATTGCGTTCTTCTTGGCACACCCTTTATATTAAATAATTAAATAATAAGATGAGATAAGGATATGTATGCCATTTTTCGGATCAGCTAAGATATGATGTGATATGAAATTATATATATGTCTATACATGTTTATATATATCCGTATCGGAACGTTTGTCATCGGGTTGTTTGTGTTGTTATTTTATAGATTTTTTTTTTGTTATTTATATGACCATTTCTCCAAAATATTAAAAATTGGGCAAAAGATTCGTATTTTCCAAAATATTCGCGGTTTCATTTTAAGTCCTAATATTAAACAAAAAAAATTAGTTTGAATGTATTTTTATATTTTTGGTGGTGTAATATATATTTCAAAATGTCTTAAATGTAATGAGATCTATAAATTGATGAAGCTTTTATTTAATCTAATCAAAAGTTGTAATTTTAGTATTTTTTATTTGTTTGAAACTTAAAACCGATATAAACATGCGAGCGCTGTTAAAGCTAAATTATTAACGAGAATGGATTTAGCATGTATAAACATCGGTTAACATACAAATAGAAGGTTATTCAAATCATACAAAAAAAAATTTTTAAATATTTTACCTCAAAGTGTCGTAAATTTTTGAAGTTCCCCATATATTAAATCATATTAAGTGTAAATTATGAGAAAAAAAATATTGAAAAAATCTTTAAAAATAGTATGTGAGTTAAAAAAAAATTAGAAAACAAACTTAAATTTCATTGAAATTTTGTTTTAAACTGAAAAATTATTTTATGCGAACCATGGCAAAACAATACCTGGTATACTTACTAGGCAAATGTTCGCTCAATTCCAAAAAGAAAATGACAAAAAGTCATACAAAAAGTATACAGAAAAGCATGAAAAGTCTTCATAATGCCTATACCTTGTATTTTTATGCCATGACACAAACGATATTTAACGTGTGTAACATAAACATGTAAAATAATTTTTAAACATTATTTATTAGAAGGCCACTTATTTTCACCGTATTTTTAAAATTTTATAAATCAAAACAAACAAAGGACATAGTCTGATACAAGTTCTATCACTTGAAAGTTTTTATGTTTTTTAAAATTAGTTCTTCAGATTTTTTTATGTATTACATTATCGGAAACCGTAAAACTACCCAGTCAGAAAAAAAAACAAACATAAGCTACAAAAAAGTGTATGTATAATTTTTTTGGTCCTGCTTTTATTTGAACCTTGGCACAGTGGGGAAATTTTACTTTTTTGAGCAAAAAAAAAATGAATACAATTTTAAAAATAATTGACAAAATGCCAGATCGCTTCCGTTTCCATTGATTTTCAAAAGTCATTTATTTTTTCATTTACTTTATTTTTAAAAGTCATTTAATAAATCGTCAAAATCAGTAAAATTTCCATTTTTTTGGTAGTTATGGTACAAACAATTTAAAAATTGTGGGATATAAACGAAATGTAGCTTAAATTAAAAATAATTATATTCTCTATAGACTCATTTTACTAAATTCGCGGTCACAATTTTGGTTTCTTGATAATAATCAAGTATAATTTAAAATATTCACTTTTTGCCTTCACTACAGCAGCTTTACCATCTTAGCAAAATTATTAGTGTCCGACCGAACAGTTCGGCCAGAAAATGCATTTCGGCCAAATTGAACATAGTTCGGCGGCCGAACTTTTAACGTTATAGCTAAACTTCGACTTTTCTCTTAAATTTTATATACAAACTCGAATTAAGTCGGCTCAACAAATATGTTTCCAATACCAAAATTTGTCATCATTGCCTCTGGATATCAAAAAACCGACAAAATATAGTTTTTTGGCCGAACTGTTCGGTCGGACACTAAAAATCATTGAACATGTCTTTAGTAAAAAACCATTGTTCTGCTCCACAAATGTGCTCATCATTAGAAAAATTTTGAAGAAAATTCTAAAGACTTATATTTTGTAAAATACTTTATATTTGTAATAAATTTGATACTACTTTACTCGTGTTTTATAGTTGAAAATGTTAGCTAATTTTTAAGTAAAATTGTGTGATTTCGTTGCTCTTGAAAAGCGCTTTAATTGTATTTTTTGAATTTTGTTTAAAAGAACGTCGATGAAGCAGAATATAAATTTTCTTCTTCATAAAAGACCACCGTGATTGGTAAAAGTTAATGATAACTACTGGGTAACCGTTGGTTGCTCAAAAATGCTAGCACTAGCATAAGGTTTGCTGGAAACAACTTGCCAACATTGGGAAATCAAACAAAATGTTAGTCTTAACTAAAGGAACTTTTTGTTTGAAAAAAAGCTATTTTATATATAAAAAACAATAAGAAGTATAAAAACAAAAAAATGTATGTCTGAAACCAGGATTGAACCCAAAATCTTTAAACTACAAACTTTTTTAAACAACGAATCATTATTTCAATATGGATTGCCCGCTGGTTTGTTTGTCTCCAAAGTTCTGCATTGGATATGGTGTTAGGCCAAAGAACTTTTAGGATTCTTCGGAGACATCGATTAACAAACACTTGTAGGGAGTTTATCTCGTGTTCTGTTGTGTTCCACGTCTCGCATGCATAAAGCAGCACAGATTTGACACATGAGTTAAATATGCTTATCTTAGTGTACCTGGATAATGCAGAAGATTTACATATCGACCGGAGGGTACCGAATGCTTGGTTGGCTTTAGATATTCAATACGCAACATCCTTGCTGGAACCACCTGTATTTGTTAAAATGCTACCCAGGTAGCAAAATGACGTGACCTCTTCCAATTCAAAATTTGTACATAGTCTAATTTTTATTAAAAAAAAACACACCAACAAATCTGTGCCACCCTAATATTTTAACGATAACATACATTTTTATCTCTTCGAATAAAAATCTGCAAAAATTTTTGTTCATTTTCTTCATATTGTGAAAAAGTAAACAAATAAACAAAAATATTTTTGAAAGACACAGCTGTGACAGTTTTCGGTTGAAGTATATTTACAAAAAAAAAAAAAAGGTTTTCAATATCCAGTTGTATTTTTAAGTAGGCAAAAAAAAAGAAAAACCAAAAAAACTTTAATATTAAAAAGAATCTCTGTTGATTTACATAATTTTAGGTCATGAGTTTATATGTGTATGGGTTGGTTTTGATTTATGTAAAGGTCTAAAAAAATGTTCTTTTCTAATTTGCATAAATATTTATTATTTTATAAAAGAATTTTGTATTTTTTTTGTTGCTTTAAATTCAAGTTAATTTTCGAATACATGACAAGTAAAAGAAATGTTTAAGAATGTTTATGAAAATAAATAAGAACTTTTTAGTCGGTTTTATACTTTGACAAGCCTTAAAATAGGATTTAAATATGTGTCAAATGAAAAATATTTAAATAAATAATTCAATTAAAATAATTTAAATATTTGAAAATTTCAACAGATTTACTTTTGTTATGGAAAATCTTTGATTTTTCTTAACTAAAAACGAAAATCTAAAATACTGAAAAGCTTAAATAATAATAAGTATACTGACCCAAACCAGCAGATTTGAATGAAGTTTGGATATGTTGAAGACAGGCAAAAAAAAAAAAACAATCAACACATATTTTATTAGCTGTCCAGTTTTACGTTTATGGGTTAAAATTGAAGTGAAATAATTCTATGTTTTTGTATGAAAAAATGTCTGAAATCAACAACTATTGGATTTATTTGCACATACTAGAAAACAACAATTTTAATGCCCATACTGCCAATATCGTGGATCCAGAGTGTCCGCATTTTTAATTATTTGAAAGCTCTTCGGAAAAGTTTCTCAAAAACCGAATGATTAAGAATATCAGAAACAGCTCAGACAATCTTTGAGTAATTGAAATTGGCACATTTAAAACACAATTTTTATAACAATAATACTCTAAAAGACTCTAGACATGTTTTATGTTTTATGTGCCTTCAAAAAAACTTTCATTTAATATTAAATTTGTCTATAGTTACATGAAAATAGAACAAAATAATTCGAAAAAAACTAAAAATTGTGTCATATTTGACCCGACTTAGCAAACCCTAAACATGAGATTGGGCAGAAAACAAAAATATTACGAGTCACTTAAATTTTTATTTTCTACAACATATCCTAAGCACATTAAGAATTTCTGCTTCGGTCGGAATATCTCCCTTGTTAGCGAAAAGTAAACTTGGTGAGAGTTTCGGCTATTTCAATTTCAATCAACAAAATGGAAAAAATGGATGGCTCTCTATATTAAACATCCTAAATTACGGAACATTCTCTTAGCATTCCATTTGCATTGTGTTTAGTTTTTGATGGCAGTGAAATTTCAATGGTAATAAAATATTCCCAAGTATGTGCGACAGTTTCTAATAAATTAAAAATGTATTATTGAATATATTAAACTATCCTAAAAGCATACTTTACTTTTTATCAAAATTACACACTTTAAGTTTATACCTCCCTTTCTTACCCACGAGATATCATTTCCTTATATCGTTTGAAACTACACTCCCTATTATTAAAAATGAAAACCAAAATAACAAACCACCAATATAGAGATAACAAAAAGTCATTATAATCATCTTAGCCTATATAAAGGCGCTAAATTTAACACACACTTCAGTGGTCTCCTCCCACCATCACATACATAAGTATTTTAAACACAGTTAAATTTATGAGCTACTACTAGATGACAGTCACATAATTCAATTTGTCATTCGTTTGGGGGTCAGTATAACATTATACAAATGTCAAAAATAAAAGAAAACAAAATTTGTAAAAAAAAAATAAGCTTCAATGAATGGCGAAATATAAAAAAAAAACAGAAATCTAAATTTTTTTCTTGTATAATAAATCATAAGGCGAGAGAGAAAAATCTATAAGAAAATCAGGGAAAGTGGGCATACTTGTATTTAAGTATTGTAAAAGCTTAATGTCAAAGCGTCTTTAAGGCGCCTTAAAAAATACTTTACAAAAACTTTGGCATACTTTTAGGGAGACAAGACTTGTATTTTATTGTAATATTATTTCTTTTTTTATTTTTTGTTAATTTCAATTATTAAAAAAGTAAATTTTCATAACTTTAAGTGTTTTCAGACATTAACAACATTGAAAGAAAATGAAGAAAATAAATTTATTTTGTAAATATTAATTCCAATTATTAAAAAAAAAAAAAAAACAAAAAACAATTTATTTAAACTTATAAATACAGAAATAAAATTATACAAAATTTAAAGCTAATTTTAGAAATTTAAAAATTTTTGCAGAATTTTTTTGAAGAACTAGAATTTTTAGTTTTGTGTTCACTCATATTTACCATATCCCAGTATTGAGATAAGAAATTTCATTTTCAAAATAGAATTCATAATAATTTGACAATTCGTATCGCATATAGCCGTTCGAGATAGACCCAAGCTGTATGCAAAAAAGTTCTTGATTTTTTAAGTTTAACGTAAACTAATTTGAAAAGTATTACATTTTCCCTATAGTTATGCATATTTTATGAAAAATAATTTAGTTAATAATATAATAAGGCTTTTTTTAGTCTTAATAAATCTAAATATTCATAATTTTAGAGGAAAACATTAAAACTCACAATCGAGAGTTTGAATCTCAAAAAGATCGGTGAAAATAGTCGATATTTATGGACAGGATACAAAAAAAAAAATTTATTGAATCAATTAATATTTTAATTGATTTTGCACCTATCACGGCAATGATACTATCAATTAAACCTTTTATTAAAATTAAGAAGGAAAAAAAGTTATAAATAACTTCTACAAAAAAAAAAAAAAAATATGATACTCATAAAAAAAGTGTGTGATCTATACACTCATAATAATCTATAGGTAAAATACACGAACACCGTTGTTCATTTTACGAAAGTTTTGGTTATTTTGACATTACGAAAAAATTTGTAGAATATGCAAATCACATTTCGTAAAGTTTTGTAAAAACTTTTTTTAAATAAAAATGTGGTGCATACCTTACGGGTTTATTTTAAAATTAAAAAAAAAAATGTAATGGTGCCACACCAGAATCGAACTCACGATTTCAGTGACGTCCTGCTGTGTTGAAGTAGACCCCTCTACCATTTGCACCAAAGTAGCTGATGCAATACAACAGGAACTTAAGTCGAAAATATTATGAAATTTTTATGAAAACTAGAAAAATATGCTACAAATATTTAATAAAAAAGGTAAAATGGCAATTAAATATTTTTATTATGTTTATTGAACTAAATAAAATAATATAATTTTTTTATAAATATATCAAATAATATATTAAAAAAACAAAATAAAAAAATAATAAAATAATAATAATAAAAAACTTAAATAACAATTTCAAAACTAATTGCATTTTATTATTAAATATTTTATTTTTTTAAATATTTGTTTATTGAATTGCATACTAAACCCGGCAAATAAAGTGGAAGTAGTGTTTTCGGGTCCTCTTTAACTTGCTTTAGGATCCTCTTTATTAAACAAAATACAAAATATCCATTTATATCAAAACACAAAAATAGTAATAATGAAATAAAAAAATGAAACATAGAAATTTAAAAACATTAATAAACAAAAAAATATAAACTAAAAAAAAAAAAAAAAAAAAATTGTCCTGGCCAGGAGTTGAACTCGCAACCTTCTGATTGCAAATCCGACCACTAACCACATCAACATCCATATGTAATATTTGTAACATTACAAATTTTTGTACAATGTACTAAAAAAATATTACGAAATCATGTTTGTATTTTTTACGAAATTTGTAAATTTATATAATTTGTTTTCTACAAAAGTTTTGTAATATAAACAAAATGTTTGTACATTCTACGAAAAAAAATTTACGAAAAATATATTTGTATTTTTAAGCATGGATTATTATGAGTGTATGTTGGCATGTGTGTTTTTTGCAATTCTGAGACTGTTTGTATGTGTGCTTGTTTTGTTTGTTAACATCAAATGTATTTGGTATTTTATACTGAAAATTTTCTATTTAGGCATACAGTGTATGAAAAAATAATATGATAATTGCGTCTAAAATAAAATATGTATTTATATATTTAAAAATCAATTAAAATATTAATTGATTTAGTTAAATATTTGCTTAGAAACAAATTAAATTCAAATCAAATCTTTAATTAGATATTGTAGGTTGATAATTTTTTCTGTGGAATGAAAATGAACTCTAAAACGACTAAACATATAGTTAGAAACCGTATTTCTTTTAAATCAAATGTATTTTTAATGTTTTTTTAACTATTTAAAAATTAACCCAAAATCAGTAAAAATTAAAGATTTTCGTATATTTTTGTTAATAAAAAATATAGTAATATATTAAAAGATAGTCAAATATAAAAAAAAAACTACCAAATTCGTAAAAATAAAGGATTTTATTTTATTTTAACTATCAAAAATTAACAACCAAATTACTAAAAATAAACAGTTTTTCTTTTTTTTTTTTGCTATCATTAACTTTTTGATTTTAATAAAGACTTTTTTGTAGAAAAAAAATTTAAAATGAAATTAATAACTGGTAGAAAAAAAAACAGTGTTTATGTGTATTTTGTTTTTTAAATAAATGGTAAAATAAGTAAAAAATATTTCTTTAAAATTTAAATGCATATTTCGGTAAAAACGAAGTTTACTGATTACTTTCAACTACACACAGAGAAATAAAGTGCCAACCGAATTGAAAAGTGTATTTTAATAGTAACAACTAATAAATTCAGTTAGTGCAATGATAATTAAATTCGATTTCTGAATATTTTGGCAGTTACAACAAAAATTCAGTTGAATTAACCGAACTTTGTAATTAAAACTAACGTTAAGTTCTACCAACCGACTGAAAGTCGTAATAACCGAATTTGAGTAGTATGAACTGAATTTTAGTTTTCAAATAGCTACATTTTTCTCTGTGTGTACGATCAGTTACTGTTAAAATATCGTGAGTGAATGAATTGCCCGCAATCGTCACATTTAAGCAAATTTGTCATTAAAATCGGTCGACACGATTTTTGGGTCTAACTTCTAAATATAAAATTTTGATGTCTTTCATGTTGATCGTAAAATCTTCTAAATTTTTTTATAGACATAAAACAGAAAAGGCAAACTTTAAAAACTAGGAAAGGATATTTTGGTGTTTTTCGATGTCTTGTATTAGACAGAAACCCAATAAAAACAATTTGTTTTGTCGACCGGTGTTGTCTTTCAAAACTATCAGAGTTTAATTGTTTTTTTTTTTTTTTAAATTCAAAAATTGAAAAACAAAGATATACCTCTACTTTAATATTTCATTATATATTGTGGCATAATATTCACTGAACCATATTTCTAATGATGATGATGTTGATATACATCCACTATTTCTTGGTTTAAGAGACGACATGATATGCATAGATTTATTTCTTTATTATGCAATGGCAATTAATTGAACAAACAGAAAATCCCTGACAAGAACAAACACACAAAAAAAAACTATTATACTTTACTAGTTATAGCAAAAACAAAGAACACTAAATAGTGCTTTTGTGTATGTATGTGTAAATATACTATATCAGCTTAATTATTTTCATTTATTTTTTCTTTTTTTTATTTTATACTGCATTTTGTATTAAAAATCATCCAACCAATGTAAAACTATTCAAACATCAACATTATACAGACACAAAGCATTATTCAAAATAAATATATGCACTGGTATGTATGAGTGTATATAAATGTGATGTCTTAATACTACCTTAATCTTTATTAATTGCATACATGTTCATAGATATACATATACTAAAGAATTTTATACACACCCATGTGTAAGTGAATATTAAGGAGGATATTATTACTAAGACCTGTTATGTTCCTTTATCTACACATAATTAAATGGCATCTACACAAAAATTGAATTACTGCGAAAATTTTGTAAAATTTACTATCGTTTTAAAAATTTTTATATTCAATAGCTCAAAGTAAAATATTAAAATTATAAATTTTGTTTCCATGGAAATACGGGATTGAAAAGTTACGAATATTTTCTTTAAACTCTGTACAGATTTGCATAAATCTTTACTAAAGAACCAAAGTATGTTTCAAAAATATGAAATGCATAGTTCAAAAACAATTGAAAGAAAAGCCTTCTAAAAGACCGTTTAGAAATGTGCAATAAAAATTTCAAATTTTAACAATAAAGCCTGTTTTTTTTACATTATTTAAACATTTTGTTTAATTTTTCGGAATTGAACATTAAAATCAAAATTAGCAATTATAAAATTGCGAATTCATTCAAAATGTCTGGAAATATTTAGAAAATAACTTAAAATTTGTATTAATTTTCCACATGCTGAAAATTCCGAAAGAAAAAGTTCTGAAAAATTTAAAATTTTTGGCAAATACGCCTTGGTAACCCATTTTTTTTTAATAGGTTTAGTTGCGCTGAGTCTGGCAAACATTTTATTTGTAATTTTATGTTTTTAAATTATCACGGCTTATAGCTCATTTTTGCATTATTCGTTTTTGAATATTTAAGGACATTATCAATGGGTTTGCAATTTTGATATGAAAATGTGTTCACGAGAATGGTTAGTTTATGCGTAATGATAAGACTTTCAAATTTTTTTAGCATACATATAATTTATAAGATTAAAACTAAAAAAAAAAAAAATTTTAACTTCTTGGCAATACCACTAAGATACGAGGGCGGATTAATAAGTCCGTGACTTTTTGAATAAAACACAATTTTTTTTGCAAAAAAAAAAAATATTTTCCAACATAATCTCCTTTAAGCTCAATACACTTAGTCCAACGTTTCTCCAATTTTTGTATCCCTTCCAAAAAGTAGGAATTTTCAAAGTCCATAAAATAAATAAAATTTGTTTGATCAATAATTTCATCGTTGGAGCTAAATATATTTCCACCAAGCCATTTTTTTAGGTTTGGACATAGGAAATAGTCACTAGGAGCTAAATCCGGAGAATATGGCGGATGAGGTACCAATTCGTATCCCAATTCATGGAATTTTTTTATCGAGACTGCACACGTGTGTACCCGTGCATTATCTTGATGAAAAAGAATTTTTTTCTTGACCATATAGGGTCGTTTTTTTAAATCTTCGTTAAATCGCTCCAATAAGTTGGCATAATATTCGCCGTTTATTATTTTCCCCTTTTGAATGTAATCGATGTGGATTATCCCGCGTGCATCCCAAAAAACTGTTGCCATTACCTTATTGGCCGACAAACTTACCTTGGCCTTCTTCGAAGCCGGTTCACCCGAAATAACCCACTGCTTAGACTGGTGCTTGGTCTTCGGAGTCTTCGGTATTATGGTCAATTGAGATCAAACGTGGCACCCATCTTGCAGACAGCTTTCTTAAACCCAAATGATCATTTAAAATCGAAACCACACTACCATATGAAATGCCTATAGCATCAACAATCTCACGCCCTTTTACTCTGCGATCGGCCAACACCATATCGTGGATTTTTCGACAGTTTCGGGTGTATTGACAACGAAAGTCAGTAAACCACTTTTTTTACCATTGAAATCGATGGTGCAGAGTCCCCATAGTATTTCTCAAGCTTTTCCTTGGTTTGATTGACGGTTTTTTTTCGAAAAAAATAATGTTTACTGAGCACTCGAAATTCGCTTTTTTCCATTTTTAAAAAAATCCACCAGTTTGTATGTTTTGAACATCTGTTAAACGCAAAGTAAATGACGGAACTTGCTCAAAATTTTACAGTAGTCTATTAACAGGTGGTACTTGATGGGAGCAGTGTTGCATTTCATATAACTACTAGGGAAGTTCGAAAAGTCACTGACTTATTGAACCGCCCTCGTATACTGTGGGCGTTGTGGTGTAATGGTTAGCGCGTTGGACTGTTACACAGATGGTCCCGGATTCGATACCCGGTGACGACAACATGAATTTAGAAAAATAATATGTATGAGTTTTCTATCACTTATATGTATCGCTGAGCCCACCTTCAGTGTTCCCATAGCACTAAACCCCACCGAAGTAAAATAATGAATCAGGGCTATGAAACAAAAAGCTTCAATTATTTCGCCAACTCTACATCAGGTGGCGACCAGCAACTGTTCTAAGACTTATTATCTCGCGCAATTACAGTGTTGCCATGTTTGAAGCCCTTCATCTTTCACCACCTTTCATCTCTCTACTATCCCCTTTCCAAAGAAAGCAACACATTAATTAATAGGAAGAATTTCCTGAGTGTTGATTCTCTTTATAAAACAAAAAAAAAAGCCGTGACATGTTGACAGTCAAATTTAAGATACATTTGTGAGCTTTATGTTTTTAAAGCAAGTTCTTGATTTTGAAGTCCCATTCCGAAAAATTAAGGAAAATATAGAAAAAAAAAAAAAAATTGGTGTATGCTACAGATATGAAAACCGCGATATTTCAAAACTTGCAAAAACATTTTTGTTTTGCCAGATTTAGATTCTGCGTAGCTTGGTGTAGTTAAAAAGATATATTTCAAAGATATATTCTGCAAAAAGCTTAACATTTTTGAGTAGTTTAATCAGTTTATGAAGTACTAAACATTTTGGCAATATCATACAAAATTTAAAACAATCTAATTTTAAAAACTTTTTCAATATTTAAAACTGCTATATGTTATCCGCAAGAAAATATTAAGTTTATTTTTGTTTAACTATAATATGTCGGATTACGATGCGTATGAGTAATATTAAATTAATAGCATAAATAACACGTATACGTACTGTAGCACTTTTATACGTTATTTGATTCTTAAAAAAAACTTATTCTAAAATACTTTAAAGCAAGGTAATTAAACACAAAACCATATTAAAAAAATAAATAAATGTCACCTTTATAATCATTATTCACTTTTGTTATTCATTGCTTGGCTTGACTTAGGCACTTTTAATATGCAGCATTGATTTTTCAACTTCATATCACACACATTAAAACTCCTGTAATATGGCAAACAACAACACACAGCATTATGCAGCTAACAGTGAGGTACAAAAAACAATAGCTAAGCTCTTACAAGGAAAAACCCTAAAAAAATTAATAATTTCTTGAAATTTCTTAAGAAATTTTCTATAAAATGATGACGACTTTTTTACACTAGTAGTTAAATAAAAACTCATTAAAACTAGTTTTTTTTTCATCTTAATACTGCCTTCATCATATTAAAATGGATTTTCTTTCTTTTCTTATTATTTTTCGTTTTTTGATTTCTTTAGAACAACACAAAAAAAAACGAGAAAAAATTATGCTTAAAATGCAAAAATGAGAAAAATCTTGTAGTAATTAAAAAAAAATTTTTAATGAGCATTTCATGCCTTTTATTTTTTCCACATAATTGCTATGAAACATCAAACTTTTTAACTGCCATCATCTTTGCTTTTTATTTTATATAATTGTCAACTTTTTTCATTCCTCTATGGCGTTTTTTATTTGTTGTATGAATAAGTGTAGTAGAGCATGTAGTTTGAAGTGTAGTTTGATTTTTAAATTATAATTCGTTTTTTTTCCATAATGTTCACACGTTTTTATGAAGCCAGAATGTGAACAACAACTAAAATTATAAAAAAGTTTTTGAAAACTTCCCATATTAATTTTTTTTACTTTTTTAAAACACTTTTTAATTTTTCTCACTTCAATTTTTTATATTAGCGTTTGTGATGTTTTATAATGATGGTAATTTGTACTTAACGCATCTGGGAAGTATTTTATTTTTTCCCACTTAAAAAGAGGATACAACAAAATCGGGAATTAAAGAGGGAGAATATTGAAAACGTTGAGAGAATTAAGAGTTTTTTCTTTCAAACAACAAAGAGTTTTTAAGATAATTTTGGAAACTTAAATTAAAATCAGTAAAGAAATGTTTGTAAATTTTTACCTCAAAATTGTTTACTTCACGCATAGAAAAGATCATCATATTATGATAGTTTTAGAACATCATGTTCTGATGGCAATGTCTGACAATTATAGTATTATCGTAGCAATCATATTATGATCCTAAATGGCGATTAAATCGTCCGCAATCATGTTCAATCATATTTTTCTCTGCGTGTAAATTCTGAAAATAACCCCAATTTTTTGAGTTTTATTTACAATTCTTTCCGTATTTTAATTTTATTTTAATTGTCTTAAATTCAAATTTTGCATGACCCCTGTGTTAGAAATCATACTCATATGTTACATAATTTTTGTTAAACCTGATATCTGTGCATGCATATGCATGCTGGTAGTATTATTTTATTTTTTTTGTCAAAAGAAGAACAAGTTTGAATAATTTTACAAAGATGTTAAGTAACACTTACTAAATGATAGAATTTAAAAAAGTTTTGACTGTTTGAAAAAAGAAATTGAAAGTAAAATAATAATAAAAAAGTTTTCTTTAAAAATGTTCTTAAAACTAATATTTTTAAATAATTGTGGAAAATTCATTTATCAGATTCAAAGTTGTTTTCACTTTTGTTAGAATAAGTGAATTATTTACTTACATGCAGAGAAAAAATATGATTGCACATGGTAGTGGACACAAAATTACCATATTATAATCCTAATTATCATATACATGATACTGGCTGATCATATTGTGATTATCGAGGACGATTTTACCGTCACTTAGAATCATTATATGATTGCCAGGATCATATTATGATTGTTACGCATTGCAATCATACCATGATGGTCTTACAACATTATAATATGATATTCTGCGTGTAACTAACACAATTGTGGGTCCCACCAGTCGTATGAGTAATATCTTTTAGTATTTAATTAATATCACTCATACGACAAGTACTTTATACTTTCCAGTTAGCCCTCAAACCGGTCTAAGCATGTTTGCTATGGAATTTATATATATGACATGTTTATATTTATCTGGATGTAAAAGACTGTTGGTGCTTTTGAAGGAAAAATTGCAAAAATTTGATTTTTTAACTTCTAATTTAAACGAATGTAGTTTTTGAGTGGCCGAAGATATGGCTTTCCTTTTTCTTTTTGATTTAATCAAGAATATATTTTGTTAAATAACCAATATTTAAAAAAAGAAATTAGCCCCGATTTCGTATCGCTATTCGCAAAAAACTGGACCTGAATCGGACCAAATTTGGAATTTCACATTTACAAATGGGAATATATACACACAGAGAAAAATTTAACTGTTTGTCAACTGAAATTCGGGTACTTAGACTCAAATTCGGTTGGAACAACTTAACATTAGTTTTCTCAATAAAGTTCGACTAATTCAACTGAATTTTAGTTGCAACACCCAAAACATTCAGAAATCTAATGTTAATATCGTTGTACTAACTGAATTTATAAGTTGTTACAATTAAAATACTCTTTTCAATTCGGTTGGCACTTTATTTCTCTGTGTGTAAGAAACTGTTAGAAAAAGTCCACACATGTAAGCATATTTTAGATTTGCCTCTACTAGCAGATTACAAATATTTAAATTTTTTAAAAATCGGATTAGAAACGATAACATTGCGAGAACTCAAAATTTTATATGCAAAACGTTAATTATTTTAAGTGGTTATAGTGCCGATCTGTTGGCCTGTAAGGTTCAAAATCAAAACTTAAGCTCAGTATAACGTTATTTATGCATGTTCCAAATTTCATTGCAATCGGAGTAAGATAAGTAAGAAATGGCCGAATTGTTTCCAAACATTTTGTGATATATCCCACTGTGCAACCTACTAGTGATTTAAAAAAAATTAAAAGCCTAGTCTTTTATATTTTTAATTGGTTTACAATGTGTAAAATATTCCCAACTTATTCCGTTTTCACTTAAAACATAAATGATGGCTAATTTTCATTGAAATACTACCGCACTTATAAAAATTATAAAGTCAGGTTCCAAAAAAAATTACAAAACTTTCTTAACGAAGCGTAATTGTATATATCAGCAAAGTTTGGTTGAAAAGTGCCCAACGGAGCAATAAAGTGCTACTAAATTGACTGGCCCTTAGCAAGTTAATTCTTAATTATTGCTATTTAAACTTTAAAATAAAATCATTAATCAAATTTTCAAAGAAAGATCACTATTATACATTTCAAACCATTTACATTCTCAATCCACTGTATTTCGCGTGACAGAAATTAAATATGTTTATATAGGTATCAAATCTTAACACCTCTAGATTTACCACAATAACCTTTCGCTCAAACACAACAGCACAACTAAAGTTTAATTATCATTTGTTCAAAAAGGTGTTAAAGCATAAACCAAAATGAACTTTAACCGTCAAGCGCGTTAACACACGTGTGTTTATAATTTAAACATAAATACACTCAAAGTGATATGTGGAATATTTCCTTTTACAATTTTCAATATTTCTGATCTTTATACTAAAAAAAATTTGTTAAAATCTACAATTTCAGTTAAAAAATGCAAATATTTCAATTAAAAAAAAAAAAAAATTCTTTCTTTCGAAATTTGAAAAAATTGTAATTCATTTACTGACATAATATTTTGGGTATATGTAATATGAACAAATTAAACACCTTTAGCTTAATATAACACAGACATATGATGGTATACACAGCACATTTATTATATAGAAATATTTTAATAAATATTGTAAACCACATTATTAACATGTTGAGATGTCACACACAGGAAACGGAAACAAAACAGAGCAAAAAAGGATTTATTTAGTTTGAAGAAGATTTTGTTAAATATAAGCGGTTAATAAGATAAGTAAATACAACTATTAATTAAAACTATTTAATAAGATGCATATGTGAATATATTTGAAGAACTTATTTCAAAACCGCAACCACACAAATGTTTAATATTTTAAATATATATTTATTATCAAAATTAAATAATTAAGAACACGTCATAGATTTGCTGGATATTGTTCAGCTCAACTTCAAGTTGCATAGAACATAATTCTTTAAACATTTATTTTTTTTTGGGTAATTTCGATTAAATTTTTCTAAATTAAAAACAGATTTTTGCTAAATGTGCTCGATCAAAGATTTTTGTTTTTTATTGCAAAAAAAAATGTTACTTACATAATCTGTAAAAAAAATGTTGTTTACGGACTTTTGGGTTAAATCCTTTTTCCACTGAATGATATAAGAATGGTATAAGATTTTATTTAAAAAGTTTTGGTTGAGTCATATTTTAATATTCTGGCGAATACCGAATAGAAACATATTTGGTACGCCTTAACAACAACTTTTAGAGGATCATATCGCACACCTAGTACAAAAGTGACTCAACTCAAAATTTTTAATTTTTCAGAAATCGAAAAAAAATATTTGCAACTTTATACTAATTAAAACATAAAGAAAGACATAACTGTTTTTTAGCAACAGTTAACAACAACAAAATACACTGCTATTTTTTTTTATAGATAAACATGTATATACTGGTATGTGATGAAACCCGATCGGTTTGAAATCGATCGATTTGGTTAAAAATCAAAATTTTAAAAGTAAATAAAGGAGATAACGGGGATTGAAATTATTTTAATTGCTTTAATTGAATCAGGCATATCAATTAACTTCTTTTAATCCTTTTTTAATTTAAAACAATGCGAACTATTCGAGATTGAAATTTAAAAAAACGATCGATTTGAAAACGATCGTTTCTAATCACATGCCAAATTGTGTATAGCTTAAGCATATAAAACCGAAAAATTTAAATTTTGAGGTCTTTTCTTCTTTTTTGAAACACGTATCGAAATATCATATCATGGAAATACGTATGAGTGATATTTTGTTTACAAAATTACATATTACTCATACGTAACCTATTTGCTTGTTACTCCTCTCGAAAAACTGATAGAAGTAATTATAAATTTGTTGTTTGAAACCCGCAACAAAACAGCATACACACAAAAAAAATCGGTGCCAAGTAATTAGTAGCATTTCAACTAATAAAGTTTATTCGCAAATGTGAAAACTAGTAGCATTTTACCAAGTTTTTTCTTGTTTCTACTTAATGTTTGAATAATTTATGTGAAAAAACTTTAAAAAGCTCCTAATTACTTGGCAACGATATTTGTGTGTATGAAAATGTGCATATCGTAAGTACGTATGAGTAATATTTTTGTAAATAATTACTTATTACGCATACGTAAAAATATTAAACAAGACATGATATCTAACTAGCAATGAAATAGCTAAAATATAATAACATTTTTGTGAAATATATTGCTAAAGGTTTTTCAATTCAATTATTAGCTTGAAGAATATAGATAATTTGAGATAGTCCCCAAAAAAAGCAATATTTATGTTTTTTTTGTTTTATTAATTATCGAAACAATAAAGTATTTTATTAAATCGTTTTAAACTTAATAAAACATTGTACTAGTAACTTGATTTTTAAATCAAAAATCTTTTACTAAAGATGTTTAAAGTTGTATGTATACTTGACAGTATGACTAACGGTATATTTGTCTAAGTATACACTTTTTTTTATGGTTTCTTATTTTGAATGTTGTTTGTGCTCTGTATTACGAATGGTGTGATGATGTTGACGTTGATGATGACATTGTTGCATGCAAGTCAGCATGACAATGACAATGATGACAACGATGATGCGCATAATATTGTGATAATTTCAAGTCTTTTATTATACTCTTTTTTTTACTTTTCCATCTACTATTTACCACTAACAATTTTTAAAACTTTTTTTTCTTTATATTTGCTTAAGAAAAAAAAATCATCTTTTTTAATCCCTCAAACATGATAAGTTAGTCAGTCATATATATGACAGTTTTAAGCAGGATTGTATTATATTCATTTCATATGAAAATATATAAAAAAAAAGTAATAAATATTATAAAGAGAATACAAGAGAGACAAATTATAGCTTAATATGACTATTGTTATAACAATATCAATAATAAATTATTAAAGAAAAATAAAAACATAACGCAGGGTATAAAATTAAAAGTCATTTATGATTATTTTCTATTAAAAAATTAATGTTTTAAAATAAAGTTTAATTAATTAACAAAAAAAAAAAGTTCGAAAATGAAGCAAACTTTTTATTTCCACAAAAACTCATTGTCTAATATATTTTGGATTAAGTTAACAATTTAATATTCTTTACTAACATTTAAGTAAAGAAAATTGTGAAAAATAAGCAACAAATTTATTTTTATTTTCTTTTATTTTATTTTCTATACAAACATTAAAACAACAAAAAGTTTTTAATTTTTTTTTATATTATTTCATGGAAAACAATATTGCACGTTTCTTAGCCAGCTTTAGGAAAATGAAACAAAGTTTTCTTTATTTTTTTTTGTTGCGTTACCATAATAATAAAACAAAAAACAACACCAAAGTCCACTTTCTTCTAGTTAAAAACTAACTTTTTGTGTGGTTGAGCCAAGATGAATTTTAATTGAAACTTTTAGAAAAACTAAAACTAAATGTTTTTTCACTCAAATATTTCTTGTATCTGTATGCTGTTGTTGTTGTT
Organism: Delia radicum; assembly: GCA_021234595.1. Lineage (NCBI taxonomy): Eukaryota > Metazoa > Arthropoda > Insecta > Diptera > Anthomyiidae > Delia > Delia radicum. The sequence goes on along the minus strand of CM037855.1, from coordinate 5,799,554 downwards.
GATGATGGTAGTGGTGGCATGAATGAATTTCAAACACATGTATATATGATTGCTTTATTTGTTATTCCTTTAAGACATACTTTAGTCTTATGTCTGCTTTTATTTAAAGTTTAAGGAATATATTTATTTTAAAGAAAACCAAAAAAAAAAAATAGTTTTTAAAACTATTTTCTTGAGCAAATACTGAATTTTGTTTGAGATAATTGTAAAACAAGGAAAAACTAACTGAAACCAAAAAAGAAAACTGAATATATATTTCAAGAACAAAAAGAATTTTAAAAGAGCAAGATGATAATATTATCCAATAAAATTTATTTAACTCACTAAGGACACGTCATGGATACACTGGATGTTTTTCATCCAAGCTTTGCAGTTATATAAAATAGTATTTTATTAAAAGGTGTCCTCTAGTAGAGTTATTGGAAACCGAAGTTAACATTTTTATAGAATTTTAATCCCAGATAGTTGAATATATTTGAAAAGTTGGATTTTTTTTGTTTTTGTGGACAAATCTTTATTAAAAAACATATACAAATTTTATTTATTTCAGTTAACTGATTTTTATTATTATTTGTTTTTTTTTTTTTGAAAACTGTGGTGGTAAACCTGACATTATAATTTTTATAATTTATTTGAATAAGATCTGGTCATACCAAAGGCATAATGTGGTTTTGGTACTAAGATTGGCGAATCCGCTTAACAGTCCAGAACTAAGACCTATATTAAGATATTGGGATTTTTTGAATTATGAATTATGATGAACACAAAATAAGTCGCTAAAACTTTGAAACTAAATCATCATTTCACAGCAAGTAGGTCAGTGAAGAAACAATAAAAACCATATTGGCTGGAATTTCTGAAAAAGTAAAAGCATTAATATAAAATATCGATTTGTAAAAAATACCATTTATTAAAATTAATTGACTACAAGTTTGATATAATTTTTATTAAAAAATAAAAATTATGTTTTTTTCGACCTTTAATTGTGCAATAAAAATGATCAATGGTTATAATCTTGTAGTGAGTAAACTAGTTTATATGTATGTTTGATGTTTGGCATGGGATTGTTACCGCTTTCAGAACGTGTTCTGATGATGGTAACCTAGAAAATTCCCGAAATAAAAAATTTGAAAACAAAAAACTCTATAGATTATTTGTTATTACAATATTCTAATAAAGAAATATAGAGTATGGCCTCGAACTTGAATAACTTTCATTTTCATTAATTGACTACATGAAAAGTTATATTGGTTTATTCGTGCAATAGTTGGCCTGATCTCAAGATATTCCCATTTAATAATTTGAAGTTCCAAATTTGGTTCGACTAAGGTCCAGTTTTTTGTGAATAGCAGGACCATATCAAGGTAAATTTTTTTTCAATATTTCTTTTTAACCAAATAAATAATTGGTTAAATAAAAAAAAAACTTAAAGCAATATCTTGTTCCACTCGAAAACTTCATTCTTTTAATTAGAAATTAAAACGAAAAATAAAAATTTTGAGATTTTTTTTCCAAAAACCAGTCTTTTGCTTCAAATAAATGTTTTCTTTCTAAACATATAACGTCTGCATAGTTTTCTGAAAGATCTTTTCATGTAAAAGCTAGTCGACTTTAGCCCACTGTTTTATGACTCCTATATGTAATGGTTAGCGCGTTGGACTGTTACACAGATGGCCTCGGGTTCGATTCCCGGTGACGACAACATCAATTTAGAAAAATAATATGTATGAGTTTTCTATCACTTCTATGTATCGCTGCGCCCACCTTCGGTGTTCCCATAGCACTTAACCCCACCGAAGTAAAATAATGAATCAGGGCTATGAAACAAAAAGCTTCAATAAATTCGCCAAATCTACATCAGGTGTCGAGCAACAAATGTTCTAAGACTTATCATCTCGCGCAATTACAGTGTTGCCATTTTTGAAGCTTTTCTTCTTTCACCACCTTTCATCTCTTGACTATCCCCTTTCCACAGAAAGCAACACAGCAATTAATATGAAGAATTTCCTGAGCGTTGCTTCTCTTTAAAAAAAAAAAAAAAAAAAAATAAGTCCCTTCCAATCCCCAATTTAAATGTTTACTTGGCATATTTAAAAAATACAATTTTTAGAAATGTTGATGTTTTTTTTGGGAATTGTGGAACTGCTTACTGGAAATCTTTACTTCTAAGAGCAATTTTACATTTGCGGCTTTAAAGTCTATTTCATTCCAAAAACTCATGGGATAATGTGTATTAATGTATATTTTATTGAACGGTGAAAATTTACTTTTTAACAAATTCCGCCATTTCTACCTTCCTATTAGGATCATGGTTGGCAATACACTCTCATAAAAATTCTGAGGTTTCATTCAACCGAATCGATTCGGTTGCTGCAAACTCTTAAATTCGGTTGTTTGAAAACATTGTAGAGATCACAAAATCCTACTTTCATATTTTTTTGTACTACTCTACTATTCCCATTTAATTTAATGTTTTTTCTGGTTGATTATATTTTTTGTGTGTGTATGAACTGAAGACTTTTGATTTAGTTTTAAAATTCATTAAAACATATTTTTATTTTTTTAAATAAGATATTTTTAATGAAAATATTGTTTACTTTCCAGCACAGTTTATCTATCTTTTGAATGTTTATCATCTAAAGGGTTTTCACTTTCTATACAATTCAGTTTTGATAAATATAAACAAACACCCAAGTCTAGTTGTTTTCAAGCAAAGAAATAAAGAAATACATCTAAAAAACAAATAAAAAACTTCATCATGTTGGCCAAACAAAACTGGGAAAAATAAATAAAAATGAAAATTACATATCGTCAACAAAAATTTAAAAGGCTGTAACTAACAAAATGTTCAAAAGCATTTATATTGATGATAATGAGGATCATTTGGCTAAACTATATACCTACATAAAATGTTGTACTTCTATGCTTAAAATTGCGGTTTTTATATAAAATTCAAATCTAATATGTTTTCATTTTGGTTCCCCTGTAAAAAATTAAATTTGGATGAAGTAATTATGATGCACTTAATTTCTTCACAAAATTTTTTCATTATATTTCTTAAAATTTTTTTTTTTCATTCTATCGTTAAAACAGCTTTATTGGCGATATTAGTATCATGTCTATAAGTGTGTTTTGCTGCTCCTGTAAAACAAAAGCTAAATATATTAGTTACGGTCTTTTTAATTTTTGTTGACGATATACTCTACACTAAGACTAACATAAGTACTCTTTACTTGGCTGTTTATGGTAAATAACAGTAAAATGAATACAAGTAAATTGAATAGTATAGTATATGTATGCATGAATGTGTTTGAGCATCCGTTTCCGTTACATGTGCCGCTCTCTAAACAACGAACTGGCAAAACAAAAAGAACCTACAAAACTGCAACTTTGTTTTTAACACACTTACAAAAACACATACACAACAGTCAGGGGGCCTGCAATATATTGTTTATTCCGGGATGTTGGCTTGTGTTTTTTTTTTCGAGAATTTTTATCCCTACTGTTACTCTTCAACGATTTTACAAGTGCCAAGACATTAATTTTGTTTGTGTTTTCTGTATATCAGCTATTTCAAAAATTTGTCGACACCTGTTTGATAAGCGTTTAAAAGTCAAAAAGTTATTTCATTAATTTTATTTGTTTGCTCATAGTTTTTAACTTTCTGATCCAAGCCAATACAAAACAGAGTCACTACACTTTGGAGACACATTCACTAAGAAACCGAATTTCCATATTGTAAAATTGTACGCTGGCTTACAAGTGAAACAGAAATTTAAAAATTAATAGTGTTTATAATTTTTTAGAGAAAACCGTTTATTCTTCTTCTTAACCTCAACCTTTCTAAATTAAATTTGTCAAATGCATATTAAATAAAAGTTAATTGCGTCTGTCTATATGACGTTAAAATAACACTGTACTAAAAATTTTCCGATTTTTAAACTTTCATAGTTTTTTCCATAGAGATTTTTGAGATTTGAGAACGGTATTTAGGAAATGGTGTAATTTTATACAGTTTGAGGTGTACCAACTTGCAAGACAATTTTTACAAACTTACAAGAAACTGGCGTAAATTTTTGGAACATTTTTATTTTTACGTCTGACTTTCACAATTATATCTGAAGTCGGTTAGAGTATTGTGTGAACCCAGTTTCTTTGTAAACAGCACCTTCAAGTCAAAGGCATTTAAAAAATTTTAAACTCAAATATTTTATGAACTTCTGTAAATTTTTCGAAATTTCATTATTTTTTCGCATTTTTTAATAAGAACATGACTTAAGACATATTTGGGTTTCTAGAGTGATTCTTTATGACAAACAGTATTACTGAAGGGGAAAAATATAATTTTTTTCACTCGTAGTGTATACAGCTGCGGTTTTTCTAAATAGATTTTGCATTGTGATAGCAAAAGCGCTGTATAAATTGTGCCAAAATGTACATCAAATAAATGATTTCAATGTGCTTAATATTAATATCGAAAAGGCATCTTAAAATTTTGAAGTTCTTATAAAATTTTAAATGTTACTAATTTAAAAGTATTGTATATGATTTCCTGCAAATAAGTAACCATGAACCCAATATTTATCATAAATCCGCTAAAAAAAACTTCGTGTTTTCCCAAATAATCGCGTTTTTGTTTTTGTTTTTAAGTTCTAACATATGACAAAACATTTTTTTGAGTGTATTTTTTTTACTTTTTGGCGGTGTAATAAATATTTGAAATGTGATATATACAATGAGAACTATTAGCTGATGTTAATTTAATTGAACCCAAGCAAAAACTGTAACTTTAATATTTGTAATTGGCTTTAAACTTAAAACCGCCATAGTTTTTTTGCACCGTTAAATATGGGCTAACACATGCACAACAGATTATTTATGCCACACAAAAATTTTTTTGTGAATATTTTACCTCAAAGTGTAGAAAATATTTGAAGTTCCTCATACGGTATATTTAGGTGTGTGTATATGTGAGTAAGCCTGCAACTGTGTATATTCATTATAGCTTTAAGTAAATGTGTATGAGTATATGTGTGTATATTTTATCGTTTCGTATAGTGTCTGTTTGCTATGTATTTTTTCCTTCTTCTTTCTCTTTTACAGGTGTTAGTGGCTGTGTTTAAGTCTGGTTCTTTTTTTAAAAAAAAAATTTCGTTTAATTTTTTTTTTTCTGTTGTTTTGTTATTTATTTGTAAGTATGAGTTTTTTTCTGTGTATTTGTGTGTGTATGTTTTATATACCGGTGAGCCAAAGTGCAATTTAGTGTGTGGCCAATTTTCTGTATGCCCTCAAGTGTAAGGTGGTTGCTTTTGTTATTCTCTAGTCTACCCAATGTACAGCTTAAGGGCAATTGTTTGTAAAATGTTTAAAAATAAAATGAAACTTTTTTTGAGTTTTTTTTTTGCTTTTGTTTTTATCAAATACCTTGTATCAAGCGAAGAAGAAGCAGGATAACATTTTCAACAAAATAAAATGACTTCAATGGTTAATGATCGTTTTAGCTTATGCTTGAATACATCTTTAAAATATTAATAATAACAAACAATATTTAACCAGAAAAATTATAAAAATTTTATGTTTCATATAACTTTTTCTTTTTAAATTTTATATTTATAACTCATTGCATAAAAAAATCGAATTTTTAATTTTAACCAAGGTAAGAGTCATGACATTGTCCAAATTTTAGGTTGGTAGATCTTACGATTATGGAAATATCGTGTTTTGAAATTTGAAAAAAATCGTAATTTTAACAAAAGTAGTCGTGCATAATATGTCATGTCTTTTTAAAAGTTAAAGCTACACTCAGAGAACTTCTGCTGTAAATATTTGTAGTTGTTTGTGTTGTAATACAGTTTCTCTATTTTTAATGTAAATCTTAGTTTTTTGTTGAACAAATTACAAATTACATATTTTACTAGCCTTGTAGTTCATTTAAAAAAACAAACCACATCAAATGACTGTTTTATAATTTTACATTCGTTTTTTGTTATTTAAAAAAATAGAAAAAATAAATGTTTGTTTATTTTTTACTGAAATATGTGGTTAATTTTTACTACAATTGTGGTTAATTTTTTGAATATTAAAAAACAAATGTCAATGTTAGCAGAATTTATTGAAATGTATGTCGTCCTTTCTTTAAGTGAAATTTGATTTGTTTTTAACTACATTTGCAGTGGGGTTTACCTACATAGTATAGTCTAAGTGTAAGTAACACATTGATACCTCATTTTAAAGGTACTGTAATCGTTCTTTAAATAAAATTAAAAAGAAAAATATTTTTTTTTTTAATGTAAAATGCGTTTTTTTCAAATCCGCTCTTTAAACTGCTGTATTTAAAAAACTGTTTTTTTATTCTTAAAAAAATGTTAATTATACATTATTGCCCAATGTTGTTGCCAAAGCCGTTTATAAAGCTCTTACCAATTCCAAAGTTATGAATAAAAATCTGAAAAAAGATACTTTATGTACTAGAAAAGCAGATTAAATATTTAATGAAACAAATAAAAATTAAAATTTATACAAAAGTAGTAGCACATAATTACCCATATCTTTATTTTGAGCTACGAAAGGCATAGACACCTTATTTTAAGGCTACTTTAATCGAGGTTTTACTGGCAAAAGTTATTCACTTTTTGAAGGCAAAATACATTTTTTGCAACCCCGTGTTTCAAAACACTGTATTTTAAAAACTTGGTTTTTTTAAATTTTTAAACAATTATATGTTAATTATAAATTATTCTTCTATATCGTTGCAAAATCTTTATATGGTACTCTAGCGGGTTCACGAGTTATCGGTTTTTAATTATATTTTTTTACATTTTTATTCACAACTTTGGATTCCGCAAGTGCTCCAGTGCAACGGTTTATGAGTAACGTAATTTTAAAGAATTTTGAATAAACTATTTTTTAAAATACAGCGGTTTGAGACACGGATTTTGGAAAAAATGCATTTTATCTTCAAACAATTGTTTTTTTCTAATTTTGTTTAAACCAACATAAAAGTAGTTTTGAATAAATTATTAACGGATCGCGTAGCTTACCCCGTTAAAAAGATATGAACGTTTATGTACGACCACTTGTGTGAATTTTTCAAATATTTTTTATATTTAGAAACGCGATATTTCAAAATCCGCTAAGACTAGCTATCCTGAATATGTTCGATATTATAGTTATATGTTTTAGATCTTCTATACCTAGTTTTGTTAAAATTGAAAAGAGTGGAAGAAATCGAGTGGTTGATTTTTTTTTTCAGTTTCATATTAAAAAACCTTTATTTGTTGTTGCTAATTTTTTATTTAAGTTTCTTTTTATAATAACAAATTAACAACCATTTACACGTAATCATAAACTCAAACTTAAATTATAAACACACATATTCTTAATAACAAACACACACACACTCACATAATATTACCAACATACACCTGCACTTTTGATTATAAAATGTTAAGTATAACACATGTGTAGATGTTCACACAATTAATAACCGCCAAAGTCAACAAAAAGAACTCTTGTGTATTGTATAGAAAAATGTGTATAAACAGTGTTTTATATACAAAATGAGACCAGCTGTCATGTTTTGTCTGATGTTTAAACAATTTCATGCCGTAAAAATTCATGCTATAACCTTGTAAATACTGTATATCACATAATTTTTCCATTAAAAAACACATCGAATTTTGTAAAGAGGACAACAAATTCTTTTTTTAAGTGAGATTTTTGTTATTTTTCCAATAGATTTTTAAATTTCGTAACTGGTTAGTTAGTGAAAGATATTATCCGTAAGTTTTTATATATATTATTCATTTGGTCATGAAAGTCGCTTAAAATTTGGAATTTTAAGTAGGATATAATTTTTATTAATTTTTATTATTTATTTTATTAATAATCTATAGATTATTTGTTAAGACAATATCCTAATACAGAAATATAGAGTATTGCCTCGAACTTGAAAAATTTTCATTTTCATTCAGAATTTTAGTTATACATATCCCAGCAAAAAACAACCTTTATTTGGTAAGCAGTAACTACATTTGTATGCTTCCAAAATAGCGCTTTACCGCCTTGCATACTATAAAGTAATTAGGGAAGGCATTTTGTCGTGCTTCCCAGAATGCCTTCTTTGAAGCAGCGAATAATGCTTACAATGAAGCAATATAGTATGCATACCATAAAGCACTAATGATGTCAACATACCAAAAAGGGCTTCTTAGTGCCTAAGAAGGCATGAATTTATTGCTTCTAAGAGCACATGAAAGAAGCGCTTTAAAAGAGACATACCAAGTGGTACATCGCGAACAAAAATCATGCCTTCTTTATTTGCTTTGGAAGCGCTTCGTTATCAAATAATGCCTTCCGGAAACGCTTCTGGGTAAGCACTATTTTTTGCTGGGATATAGTATATACGCAGAGAAAAAATATGATTGAACATGATTGTGGAGAAGAAATGATTATATTATGATCTAAACATGATTCTGACTGATCGTATTTTGATTACTGAGGATGATTTTATTATTGTCTAGATTCATAATACGATAATGCGGATCACATTATGATTGTTACGTGTTTCAACAATAATCTGATACTCTTAAACTATCATAATTTTTACAATAAACATTACAACTATTTACAGCTATATTGAGCAATGAATGCAATTGTGTTTTTTATATGTTCTTGTCTGTAAAATATAAAATATAAAAAGTGCTTTAAAATAACTTTTTATGTTTTAGTTTTTAAAGAGGGTTTTAAAATTTTTTAAGATTGTCGTCGAAGGCAATTCAATTATTTCGACTATATCCATTTCCCAAAACAACCAATCTGTTTAAAGATAATATAAGAAAATTAAATAAAAAAAAATATTGTGTTTTTTAAAAAATTCAGTAGTTTCAGTTCTTTAGGAACAAATATATAAAAAATGAATTCAAATTTACTAAATTTATTTTGATTCCCAAAATTTTTAAGAAATCTTAAAAAATACAAAATATCCTATAATATATAAAATTTCAGCACAGATCTTCCAACAAAGAATTTAAAGTGCACATTAAGAAAGTCCACAGTCGTATGAGCGATATTAGTTTAATACAAAAAAATATATCACTCATACGACTAGTAGTACACAATCATACGTTAATTTAGTGAAAAATTTAAATGTTTTTATATAATTTTGGAATTTTAACAAATTATTAGACACGAACTATTTTTAGGTGCGCAATCTCTAGGGCTCGGAAGTTAATGCATTTTTATTCTTGTTTTATGTTCTTTAAAAATATGCATTTATTATTGATTTCGTTTAATGATTGTAATATTATTTTCACAATTTTAGTAATTTTTGTTTTAAAAACTGATCAAAAAAATTTAGAGTTATCGTCAGAAAGTGAATACTTGCATATTTTGTTATTTTTCTTTATTTTTCAACATAATCTCATTTTAACTCAATACACTTAGTCCAACGTTTCTCCAATTTTTGTATCCCTTCCAAAAAAAAAAGGATTTTTCGAGGTCCATAAAATAGGCATTTCTTGGGCATATGGGGTCGTTTTTTTGAAATCCTCATTAAATCGGTCCAATAAGTTGGCATAATATTCGCCGTTTATTGTTTTCGAATGTAATCGATGTGGATTATCCCGCGTGCATCCCAAAAAACTGTTGCCATCACCTTATTGACCACTATTACGTTTATGGTCAATTGAGAGCAAACGCGTCACCCATCTTGCAGACAGCTTTCTTAAACTCAACTTATCATTTAAAATCGAAACCACACTGCCATATGAAATGCCTGTGGCATCGACAATCACACGCAGTTTTACTCTTCGATCGGCCAATACCATATCGTGGATTTTTTCGACATTTTCAGGTGAATTGACCTCAATTGGCCACCCAGAACGTTCAGCGTCATTTGTACTTGTGTGAACACACCGAAAGTCAATAAACCACTTTTTTACCATTGAAATCGATGGTGCAGTGTCCCTATAGTATTTCTCAAGCTTTTCCTTAGTTTGATTGACGGTTTTTTTTTCGCAAAAAATAATGTTTAATGAGCACTTGAAATTCACTTTTTTCCATTTTTAAAAAAATCTACGAGGTTGTATGTTTTGCACAGCTGCTAAAAGCAAAGTAAATGACGGAACTTGCTCAAAATTTGACAGTAGTCTATTAACAGTTGGTACTTGATGGGAGCAGTGTTGTATTTCATATAACTACGAGGGAGGTTCGAAAAGTCACGGACTTATTGATCCGCCCTCGTATATGTTTGAAAAATATTTTATTTATAAAATTTATAAATTCTGTAAAATTGATTTTTAGTATAACATAAAAAAAAATTCCTTAAAAGCATGCACTTGCAAATTTGCTGATTCGCAATGATAGTTGGTTCACATTATTCTCTAGCTAACGACAACAAACGTGTATTTACACGAAGTTCCGAGCCCTAGTAATTACTAACTGAAGTATTCGATAATTTCTAATATATTCATATTAAAAATTAAAAGCTTATAGAAAAACTGTTAACAAAATCCAATATTTTGTGTGGTATTCCCTAAAACAAGGCACAACGTCCTGTCTGGATGTCACATTTTGAGCACCAAAACCGAGTTTCATTTCAAAAATGTTTTTTTGCAGCATATATCACATCCTTTTTTTAATAAAAAAAAAACAAAGAGAATAATATTCGGTAATTTCACTAAATTTTTTTCATAATTTCGGACTGCAATTTGGACGAATATTTACGTCTTATGCAAAAGAATAGGATACTTGATCCAAAATGCAAATAATTCATGAACACAGCTTCTAAAATAATCAATTTTTTGTACAAAAATAGAAACAGCTTAACAAATTTGATTCATTGCATTTTTTCCAAACAAATATTTTTTGTCAGCCATAAGTACGATTTGCAATTGGGACGTATCTGTACGTCTTACTCAACAGAATAATAGAGATTTGATAATCTTGAACGCTGCTTCTCAAATAATAAATTTGTCAGTTAGTTCTTAAGTCTCTAGCATTTCATTTTCATTAGCATTTTACAAATTTCATTAAATTACACAGTTCAACAAAATCATCATAAATTACACAGTTCAATAAAATATAATTTCTAAAAGAGTATAGGAGATCACGAATATGGACTTAGAATTTCAAAGTTAGATATAGTTTAAGAAATATATGCAAACAAATTGTTCTAGAAAATTTTATTTGTTTGCTAAACTTTTTACAAAAAATAAAAATTTTAAAATAATATTGCTAGTTTTTTGCAACATTCAAATAGTATGAACTATGCAATTTAATTTGATATACTACACATCTCGAAAGATGCGATAGCACTCCCTATGCATGTATTCAAAACTGATATTTCATGATTTTGTTAATAAAAATCTACAACGAAAATAACATTCAATATTTTGGTATGTATCTTTTGTAAACATCACTGGTTACTAAATTTATTTAAAAAAGAGAAAAAATTGTGTAAACTCTGAAGTCTTTGGTATATCCTATTTCATAAAATCCAGATAATAACATTTAAGTATGTTAGACATATATTTTCTAATCAGTTCCAAACAATTTCTGGTTAAATAAATATCGTTTTTCTATAAAATACCGATTTTAAATCATGCATGTACTTTTTATATTTTCTCCATAGTAAATTCATACAACATTCATTTTAATAAAGAAGTTATAAAAATTGTACTTTAGATTGAATTTTACGGAACATTTTTATACAGAATTTAAGGGGTTTTTTGATGAAATGAATTAAGCCGAATTTTAGCGTTATGTGCTAAAATTTTGCAAATTCGATTAAGGCATTTTATAATATTCATCAAAAAGAAAAATAAATGAAGTTTCCTCTTTAATTGCATGGCTATCTTTCATCTACCTACCAACAGCAATTAATTGATGTGGTTAGTTTTGATGATAAAAGTTTATACTTTAAAATCATATTAAACATTATTCGTAGTTTATTGAATTAATTAGAAATTTTAAAGGAAAAACTTGATTTTTAATGAAAGTTAAATTCACGAATATTTCAAAAAGCTGAGCTAACATTAAAATTTGGCGTTCTTATTCGTTATCAACGTCCCAAAATCTGTCAGAATTGATAAGTCGCAAGTCCGATGCATTTTTAATTGTTTAACTGTGTTATAATAAAAAAAAATATTAAACATTTTAATTTTTTCAATATTTCAGAAAATTTAAAAAGTTGCTCCATTTTTTATTTATATGATTTTGGACAATAAATTTTGTAGTTTTTGCTGAACATTTGGCTAAGGAAGCCTACTATGCCTTATATGCTAAAAAAAAAATATTATAGAAAAAAATTTCCTGACAGACATTTATTAGAACTTCGATAACTTAAGATCTCGTCTAAAGACTCTTTGTCTGTCTTTGTTATATTATACAGATGCCAGCTCAAAATCTAAAATAGTTGGTTGCATTACCGCTTTACAGGTTTTTAGTAGGTACTACTGATATCAACATATCCTGCAGCGCATGCAACACAACATAATAAAGCAATTAAAGTTTGGTGGTGCTGTTTCACTTACATACTCCTTTACAAACACACATCCATACATACATAACATTTGCTAGCAAACACATGTAAAATGAAATAACGTCACACTGAAAGGAGTTGATAAATATACATACATACCTCTACTTACAACACACACATAGTACCTACTTAAATTGTTTCTAGTAGTGTTATATATTTTTGTCAGATGGTATGTAAGATGGTATGCATGTAAGTGTTTATGTGTGTGTGTAATATTTAAACAGCCACACATACAACATACCAAATACATTACTTTTTCGCTGTAATCGTTGGTTTTATTTTTCTTTGCACTGTTTAAGCGTAATAACAACGAAAAAAAAACACATCCACAGAAATTTTCTTCATTTCCTTATAGAAACTTATGACTCCTATATGTGTATGTGTATAAATTTCTTTTTCGTAGTTGTTGTTGTTGCTATTTTAGCTGATGTTGTTTGTACAATTAGGTAACCTACATACACATTAAACGCTGTAGGTGGTTATAGTAACTGTTCACAAAAATCTTTATATGTATATGTAGCAAAGAGTGTACATTACACTTGCTACATACAGCAAATATCAGCAGCAACAACTTTATATTATATGGGTATGAAAAAATAGTAAAAACAGAGTTTAAAAGAATAGTTTTTAATAGAAAATGTTTTTTTTTCTGGATTTGATCTAAATTTAAATATATTTAGGGGAGATATATTAGAATAAACTCAAAATCAGCAGAGAATTTTAGTCGATTTAAAAATGATTATATTTTATCAAGTCTATGATCCACATTTTGGTTTGTAATAACACTACTCGACAAGTTTCAACTTGTTACAAAACCTGTCTTTGATATACATATTTTTTAATAGGCTTAGGTACGCTGAATCCAAATCTTTTAAGATTGGTTTTTCTAATTTTCAATTTTTGAAGTATCGCGGTTTTTATATTCACATCGGTGCACCCCGGTAGGCTAGTTGGTAGCGTGCTGGCTTATCAGTGCGAGGGTCGTGGGTTCGATTCCAACCAAAGGCACTGGTCTGTTTTCGCTACAACGCGCCGAAGGCCATAGTAGCTAGTGCTCGGTTAGGGTAATAGTATATAATTTGTAATTATATGATTATTAATTAATAAAAAAAAAATAATAAATAATTAATATTTACATCATTTACACCATTTTATTTTATATAGCCGTGAAATTATGAATGTTTTTAAGAATATTAATATAAATAACATTGTCTTTTATTTGAGTACAATCATGACGGTAAATTTTATGTATGCTAAAAAAAATTTTAATTTTATTGTAGTAAAATTTCAAATCCATTAATTGTCCTGAAATATTTAGAAAAAAAGAATTTTTGTAAAAATAGAAACCGCGATATTTCAAAAACTTCAAATGAGAAATAACAAATTTTGTCAGATTGGACTCAGCGTATATTAAAAAAATAGTTTTATGCAAAAAGTTGCTAATTCTTCAGTAGTAATGTTAATAATATATTTTTATATGAAGAGAATTGATTTTGACTTTGGTATATGAAGCATGTGGAAAAAAAGTTAAAATTTTAAATTATTTTCAAAATATTTCAGGTCATTTTCAATGGATTTGCAATTTTTAAATACAAAATTTTTTCATTAGATTGTCTAGTTTAGACACTGTGATAAAATTTAAAATTTTTTTGAGATGTATAAAGCTGATAAGCCAAATTTTCAACTTCCTTGCGATTTAAACCAGTGCGATGTCCTAATATAAATTAGAGACAATTTTATATAGATTTAGTTTATTAATGAAAAAAATCAAGATTTTGTAGTAAAATTCTTATAAAACCAAAATATACGAAAATATGTCGTGAAATATGATATAAAAACCGCGTTATTTCAACAACTGCAGATGGGGAAAAAATTGGATTTAGCGTGCATAGGTCTATTAAAAAATATATGTTTTAAAGCCAGGTTATTTTGGTCATTGCGTAGTGTACCAAGACAGAGAAACTTAAGTAGAGGATTTACATTTTGTTCCTCCAATATAAAATATAAAATTTATATTAGATATAATTCTTTAAAACTTCTGTCTAACGTATAAATAAGTTGTAGAAATCTGTATATGTTTAGCTAGATTGTAGTGGTATATGTAAAGTATAATATGTATGTATGTATATTGAAGTTTCTATGTGTGTATGTGTAAATATGTATAGTGAAAGCATCACTAATAGTAGTTGTGTGCCAAATGTCAACTCATGCAGGCGTAAAGGAATTTTCCGAGGTAAGCTCATGTTTGAATGTAGATTTTATATTTTTTTTTTTATTTTTTTGCCATGGTAAAAATGAGAAAACGAGTAAAATTTTAAAAGCATATAAAAATTAAGCTATAAAATTTTACTGTGACACATAAAACAATTAAAAATTTGTTAAGTAGAGCAGAGGGCGGTGTATGTGATGCTGGTAGCGAGTTAAAGGCGAATATGTTTAGTTAATGAAATTGAATTTTATATATGTACTTTAAAAGTATATAGCGAAAAATTTTAAAGTGAATTATGGTGATATACTTTTTTTAAGTTTAATATAAATTTAAAAATTTAAGAACAAATTTTAAGGGAAATATGCACAATATATTTACATAGACTGACAGATTTTCTAAAAATGTTGAAATAGCTATAAAAAACCCGGATGAGAAAGTAGAATTTTCCAAATTCAATGAAAATATTTGATAATGTCCTTCGTAAACTGATATTAAAAATATGCTTAATCTGGGAAGGTAGACCTGAACCAGATTTCACAATTAATTAGCTCAAAACTCATTTTTTATCACAATTTTTTTGTTTAGATATTTTTACTCATAATTTTTTTTATTAACAATAAGTTTTCCAATTTTATAAATTTCAGATCAAACCAAAAATATCCACTTCAATTTTGATTACATGCATACAATAAATACTCTTATTCATGTACGGCCCTCATTACATTTTGAATACAACAAAAACAATAAAGCATCCATACTCATTTAATATACAACACATATAACAACCATAAATTGTTACCAGACATGCTACGCGACACAAAAAAAGTTAAGTTTTATATGCTTAACTTATGACAAATGTTGCACAGATAATCGCAGTCAGACAGAACACATAATTTTCATGTCCTTTTTTGCGTAAGTATTTAATTTGTTGTTTTATATACATTTTTTTTCGGAATATACTTTAAACAAAAATTGCGATAATATAGTACCAAACTGAATACATTTTATTGTTAATGCAGAAGTTGTAATTTGGATTGGAATATAAAAACTTAAAACATTTAACAACAAAAGAGCTGTATTATAAACAAAAAAAAAAAAAACACAAATAGTCATAAAAGTCATCTTCATTATATAAACAAATATAGTAGAAACATAAATTATAGAAAAGTTTTTTCATAAAATGCTCAAATTATTTTATTTAAAAAATAATAATAATATGGAATAATATGATTGCCCAGCAAAAATTTTAAGAAAAGTTATGGTTATGGGTAGAAGTAAAGAGTATTTTTAAAAAGTTTCAACTACATTTGAATTGATCTTCGAAATACGTTTTTTAACCGAAATTTTTTCATCTTGAACAGAGTAAAAACCCTCTTACAAGAAAATCTAACATTTTCGAATAAAGTATTTAATAATTTATATTTTTATGAAATTAATTTTCTATTTCATGAAAAAAATTACTTTATTATCCTTATTTTTAAGAAAATTAAAATCTAAATTGTTCTTCGACTTGAGATTTTCGTCTCAAAAATTTGAATTTACGAAAAAGTTGAAAATTTGCATTTATCGAATTTAAATTTTTTTTGCGAAAAATAATCTCTATTGGCTCTTTTTAACTAAAAAACTAGTTTTTTGATGAGACAAAATTTCGCGGCCTCCATATCGGAATGCTTAAAAATGTAAATTTTGAAGTATTTTGAAAAGTCCGATAGAAATTTTATGAAAAAATTTAGATTTGAAAGAATTTTTTTTTACATTGATACAAAATTTAAAATTTTTGCACGTAAAGCTTAGCCCTTAAATGCCCAACAGTTTTGATTTGCATAAAAAGTTATTTTGATGGTGTGCAATCCAAAACAAAAAAACTGCGTGCCCAAAAAAAAAAAACAAAAATTGAAAATTTTCAATTCAACGGTGCATTAAAATGAAATGACTTAGGGACAAAAAAAAAGATATCATTTGAAAGCTTTCATTTACTCGTAAATTTTAATGTATTTGATTTCAACTTACTAAAATTATTTTTGAATTTTTTACGATTTCATAAAAAACGCATATTTCGAGTTTTTAATTAATTTCGCACAGCCAAAAATTTAAAATTTTGAAATCACCGTTGCATAAAAATGAAATGACTTAGGGACAACAAAAAATATATAATTTGCAAGCTTTCATTTACTCGTAAATACTTATGTTTCTTATTTTAACTTAATAAAATTATTTCTGATTTTTTACGATTTCATAAAAAACGCATATTTCGAGTTTTTAAATTATTTCGCACAACCAAAAATTTTGAATCCACCGTTGCATAAAAATTAAATGACTTAGGGACAAAAAAAATATATCATTTAAAAGCTTTCATTTACTCATAAATACTTATGCATTTTATTTGAATTTAATAAATTTTTTATTGATTTTTTTACGATTTCATAAAAAACGCATATTTTGAGTTTTAATTAATGCCGCACAACCAAAAATTTAAAATTTTGAATATACCGTTGCATAAAAATTAAATGACTTAGGGACAGAAAAAAAATATATCATTTAAAAGCTTTCATTTACTCGTAAATACTCGTGTATTTTATTTTAACTTACTAAAATTATTTTTGAATTTTTTACGATTTCATAAAAAACGCATATTTTGAGTTTTTATTTAATTTCGCACATTTTAATTTTGTCGATATTTTTTAAAAAATGTAATTTATTACAGAGCGCTTGGGGTTTCATTTTAATTAAGCTCAAAACAAAGATGCACTATTTTTTTTTTAATGTTTGTATCTTTAAACATACAGATGGCATTTAAGGGTTAAGTCGCAGCTAAACTCCGAGATGACAGAAACTTTTATAAAGTTTTTAATACAGCTATCCACGCCTGGTCTATTACTGCCCTAAGCTATATTGCTACAAATGCTGAATTCGATACACCCTAATATATATTATACATGAATTAGTTGTCAAACGATAAGTGTTTTGAATGCAATAGTTCTATAAATTATTAATTAATATAAATTAAAAATTGCTTTATATTATAAAAAAATTTGTTCAATTTATTTAAAAAAATTTAGCTAGAATTTATAAAAACTATTTACCAAATTGTCTATAAAACTGCATGCATAGAAATGTACACTTTATAAAAATGTTTAACATGTTATACACCTGGTGTTTAAGTGCAACCAAAAAAGTTTATTGAGAAAACAAAAAATCGTTTTAGAATTTTCGTATGTGCTTTAAATGAAGTGTTCTTTGTGCAGGTTATAGAGAGAGACGCAACGAAAAAATATTGAGAAAAGAAATTTTTTTGCTTTTAATTAAAATTTTAATGTTACCACGGTTCACATGTATGGATTCGGTGTGACTGTATTGATTCGTTGTACAAAAAACCTCTTCAATCCAAATATACCGAACCCTTTCTCGTTCTACAACGAAATCAAAAAACATTTCAAGTACTTTTAAACAACAAAAAGCACACAAAATCGATTTACAGGCTCAAGCCAGCTTTTTTGTAAATACTGATATTGTAAAACATGTTTCAAGACTCATATTGTACATTAAGATTTAAAATCAAAATCTGGAAGAGTTGTTAAACTTCCCGAATGCTTGGGCATCCACTAACAAGTGGAGTCTCCCGATGGGTTCTCTTCAATCTTAATGAAATTTGGATATGTAACAAAAAAAAAAGGAAAAAGGAAAAAAGGGACACATATTTTTTTAGCGGCCCAATCTCATGTTTACTGGTTAAAAAGTGGGGTAAAAAATTACTCAATTTTTCCGTTTTTCTTCTTATTTCGAATAGTTTTAGAGAATTTTAGGTTAGAGGGGTACCAAGAGCTTTTGGAGACGAATTAAATTCAAGTATTTTAGTGTTCAAAAAAATGTGTTTTATGTCATATCTAAACTGGCGTTTTTTTTAAGAATTAAATACACAATGCACAGTGCAAATCACACGCTGTCATATTATTTTTCCCTTAATTTCGTGCGCCAATCAAATCAAATTGTTAAAGATTTTTATAGCTTTAACCCTCCGATGAGTGAGAAGGTCCCTAGGGACCTTTTTTCAAACTGAAATTACTCCTACTTCGGCCACTACAACCCCCCCCCCCCCCCTCCCCACAAAGTTACTCTGTATTCCAAGAGTATTTTGTTGCGCATCTTTTGGAAAAAAAAAAATCAAGCCGATCGGATCATTACTTTAGGAGTTATTGAGGTTTTAGTGAGAATAGTACGCGGACGTGTGAATAGGTCCGTATGGACCTTGTACTGTATTTCACTAATAAATGCATGTTTTTGGGCATCATTATAATTTTTTTATTGTTTCAACACATAATTTACTTGTTCTGAACACAAAGACCTAAACTCAAAGACATTAGGGATAATGATAAAAACAAAAAATTAAAAAATTGAAAAAATTATTTTTGTATGTAGAATTTAGTTATAAACAAAAAAAAAAAAAATCAAAAAAAAAAAATTTTATATGAAAAAAACATGATTTACAAAAAAGGTCCGTAGGGACCTTTTCACACGGCCGTGAAGTTCAGAACTGTCACTCATCGGAGGGTTAATTTTTATTTCTCAAATTTGATTTCTTTAATAATCCTAAAAACATAAAAATCAATGGAAATTTTTAAATATTTGTTGACCCGCAAACAATTTTTTCCGTTGCTTTTTACGTAATTCTTAAAAAAAAAATTCTTGTTCGAAAAATAATGAGCGAAATAGTTTTTCTTTTAAAGAACAAAATTTTTTAACGTTTAGAGATTTCATAAAATATGCATAACTTTAGAGAAAGTGTAATACTTTTTAAATTATTTTTCGTTAAACTTAAAAAATCAAGAACTTTTTGCAAGCACCGTGGGTCTCAAAGGGTTCAGAAAAAAAAAGCATTTTTATAGTTGTAAATCGAGATTATTCTAGATTTTTTAGTATGATATCATTGTCATTAACGCCCATATCACAATGATCACAAATTTGGGTTCGATTGTTATGTTAAAACTACACTCACAAGAACTTTTTATAAAAGTTCAACAGTTATTTGAGAAGTTAATCGGTAAAGTTGTTTCAATGGAATATACAGTAAAATTACAAAAGAAATATATTTTTTAACTTTTCTGTCTGTTATTCAATAAACAAAACAAAGGACTTTCGGTATTAGTTAAAATATTCGGTTAAAATTTTCTATTTAAAACAAAAAATTGGTATATTAGTATGGAAATAAACGAAAACATTCTATGCATTTATAGTAATTAAATGTGCTAAAGTCCCAAAACTTATTTAACAAATTGTGAAAAGCAATCTGATGTGTCCCTATCCGGATTTCATTCCTGCCCAAGGAAATCTTCAGGGGACTTTGTTATTAGAATTTCTAGAGATATTTGTTATGTTAAATCACAAACTCAATGAGAATTTCTTGTCTATTATTTTAAACCGATTTTGTCAATTAAATTTTCAACAGTTGAAAATAAACTAAAAAATACAATTGTTTTAAAGGATCTGATTTTCAATTAATTTAATGTGTATATTCAGTAGTCTTTACGGAAAAAATATTGTGAGTTTGTAATTAATCAAATTATAAAGAATTTATTAAAAGTATACAAAATGGTTATAATAAAAAATATACACTGAGATTATTATCTGCTTGATATCCATTAACATTTTCATTAGATCTATGAAGTGGCTATAGAATTTGTCAATGGCAACTTTTCATAAAATTAATGAAGTTTTTCATAAAATATTACAAATAAATTACATATAATCGAATATTATTTATTTATTTTATTTTATTTATTAACATAATAACTACAAATTATATGTTAACTATTAACCGATATAATTTAATAAAAATTGTATACACCTAATGAAAAAGATTCTTAGAAATAATGAAGCTTTTTCATAAAGTTTAAGAAATTTTTCATTCACTTTGTTTTTCTGTACTCCATAGTAACACTTAGGATATGAAAATTATATCGAGCCATTTGACGCATAATCAATAATTCGCCATGAACCAAAAAAAAAAAAACTGAATTAGTTTAGTAAAAAATTTCATTAAAACACGTCCACGTAAATTTTCTCCGTGTAGAGATCGGGTTTGAAAAGCTGATTTAAAAGCAAATAAAAAAAAAAGAAGAATTCAAAAAAAGAAGAATTCAAGCATTGGCGAATTATTAATGATGTCTCAAATGGCTTGAAATATTTTTCATATCTTAAGTATTATTATGGAATACAGAAAATTACAAAAAAAAAGTATTGAAAGAAGAAAAGAAAGAAATAGAAAACATAAAATATGTATGTATTCAAACTCTTCTACAAGAAATATAGTAACAAGAAGTTAAAATTTGCTTTAAAAACCTTGAGTAAGTGTTATTGTGTGTGTTGTGCTGTATGTTTTGCTATATGTGTTTGATTTTGCGTGTATGTGTGTGTATATGAGAGTGTATTTATAAGATAAGCAAATGTGCGACAGCTGTTGCCGTTACGCGGTTATACATTCATGCAACTAAAACTTAAAATCCCCCCTTATTTTAAAAAGAAAACAACTAGAAAATTTAAGAAAAAATAACACATCTTAAGCAAAAATGTATATAGAAAAACGGAAGTTTTATAAAAGAAACAACAACGTAACAAAGAAAAAACTTTGCTTAAAAGTTAAGCTTATTTGCTGCATATGTGTTGCGGTAGTTTCTACAGAAAATACTAAAAACTAGAACTAACAGAAATAAACGAAAAATAATTTTTAACGTGGAAAATTAAAGTTGAACAACATATGCTAAGAATAAAATGTAAAACTATGAAAACGAAAAATGAATAAAAAATTCATTAATACTTAATTAAACATTATAAACACTTGTGTCCTTTTGATAGACCATTAAAGAAATATATTTTTAATAAAACTTTAATATTATTTTTGGATTCCATTGTGTGTTTTCATGTTAAACTTTAACCTTTTAACATTTAAGAAAAAACAAAGAAAAAACGATATAAAAACGAAATAAAATAAAACAAATAAATAAACGTCCTACTTATCCTTAATGCTGCCTTTAAGTACCTGTCTTGCATATATAAATAACATAAAAAATAAAACAAAAAATAATGTCAATTAAGCTGTTTTCAGTTAAAGATATCTCAAATACTCAAAATATTAAAAGGGAAAAACATGCACAATATCGGTGTAAGGATTTAAAATTATTGCAGCACTAACAAAATATTTTCAAGAAATATTTTGTAAACATTTCACAAGTAGGATTAGGCCTTAACGGACTTTTATAGAAATAATTATAAAACTTGATATAGTGTAGAAACTTATGTAAAACCAAAATTGTCTATAGTAAAAATCGTTTATGACCAAAAAAATTATTTTATTTTAAGGGCGAATTTGTTCTTTCTTAGACCACTTGTTTGTTTAATTTTCAAACGTGTTGACATCACTTTTATTAATATTATAAACAAAACGAAAAAGAAACTACACAAAAAATTGTTAAGCTGCCTTAAACATTTTGGTCACGTTTGTAATGCCTTCGACTTAAATACCCCGGTGTTTTATGTTAAGGACTTTTAATATTACTTTAAATACCTTTACAAAAATAAACAACCAAATTTCTTGTTAGAAAAATAAATTTCCCAAAGAAAAAATATCAAAAACCGATCAATATTTTTACACTGCATACAAATATTTGCCTTATATAGTTAAGAAAAAAATTGGTATTTTTTAGGCAAACATTCCAATTGAAAACACTCTTAAATGTATTTGTAACTTAAATTTCGTTTATCAGCTGTTTTATAAGAAAACCAGTTAAAATTCTCGTTAACAGAACTTATAACTTTGTTGTTACCGGTACGTTTAAATACCTAAATATATTGAAAAGGATTATCCTATTTAAATAAATGTATTAAAGCTCGTGTAGTGGCTGTTTTAATTTCAAGTTACAGCTTTCTACATCAACCACTTTGCCTAGATCTGGGGGAACATTTTCGCGTCTAAATCATATTTTACCAAGATTTTGTCAAAAGTGTATTTTTAAGGCAAAAGCTATTAGCAAGCCGTTAAGAAGAACTTTGCCCCTATCCGTAGAAA
The DNA here is from genome assembly GCA_021234595.1 of Delia radicum. Lineage (NCBI taxonomy): Eukaryota > Metazoa > Arthropoda > Insecta > Diptera > Anthomyiidae > Delia > Delia radicum. The sequence continues at coordinate 5,776,745 of CM037855.1, read as the reverse complement.
TTTCCAAAAATCCCATTTTAGCGCATGTCCGAGTTAGATTATGAATCTACAAACAAAATTTAACGTTTCTTACTTCATCGGTTTTGGCATGCCGTTTAGGGGAAGACTTTTTCCTTTTATTTCCCTATCAATAGAAGTTTCCAAAAATTATACACTAAGATAGATAAATTCTCAAAAAGTTGATTTTGTCGGTTGTATGTATTGTCTCGGTTTGAGCCAAAAATCCCATTTTAGCGCATGTCCGAGTTAGATTATGAATCTACAAACAAAATTTTAAGTTTCTTACTTCATCGGTTTTGGTATGCCGTTTAGGGGGGAAACTTTTTCCTTTTATCTCCCTATCAGTAGAAGTTTTCAAAAATTATACACTAAGCCAAATAAATTCTCAAAAAGTTGATTTTGTCGGTTTGTATGTATTGTCGGTTTTCTTTTGCAGACAACTTATGATTTGGGTGATGCCAATGAAACAATTGTATTGTCTGTCATGAAAATGATCAAACTTTTTGAAAAGTAACGAATAAAATCTAATATGACAATATTATATTAGATTTTGGACTTGAGGTAGAACAACATTTAACTAAATATATGAAAATTTAAAAAATTTGTGAATTTTTATTGTTGATCTATAAATTGTATTTGAGATTTTCGTTCGGTTAAAGATTTTGAAAATTTTTCTAAATTAATAGAAAAATTATAATTTATTTGTGATAATTCCCCTTGACTAATAGAAAAAAACATAGAAAAAGTTATTAGACACTAACATGAATGGAATGTATTTTCTGGCCCGCTACGGTCTTCGTCAACATTCTTCGTGTTAATTGTAAACATCACTTATTTAACTCAACAAATCAAAGCAAATATTTCATATTAAACGTATATTTAATTTTTCTTTGAATTAAGTGAAATTTACCTAAGAACCTTTTCTATATTTAGCATTTTGGTAATAAACCATTACCACAGATGCAAATTAAACTTAAAGTTGAAATTTTAATGACAAGTATTTTTCCCCCTTGTTGTCGTATTCTATACTTTTCATTGTAAGTAAGCAAAAAATTGGAAGATATTATTGTTAATTGACAAGAAGCTAAAATAAGACAACAAGGCGGCAGGGAAACCAGAAATAAGATCTTTCAAGTTCATGTCGCACTAAAAAATGATATTTTTCCCCTTTATGACAATTTATTAATTTCCTCATCGATTTGATGGAGTATATTATATTTCTTCATTCTTAGTATCATATTTAGCTCTTTTTATTTATGAGCATATTTTTTGCTTTTTTAGAGAATATTTTCTGTTTTTAAATTTTTTTTTCTTTAATCACTTAAAAATTCAAAGTGTTTTTTTTTCAAATATTTTCTAGTGGTTTCAACACCGTTTTGAAGACATTTTTGCAAGTTATAATTTTTTTGTTAGGGACTATGCCAATTTTGGTATACACAGAAAAAATTACCACCTAAAATATCTAATAAAAGATTTGATTTGAATTAAATTTGTTTCTAAACAAATATTTAATTGAATCAATTAATATTTTAATTGACTTGCAAATCTATAAATACTTGTTTTATTTTAAACATAATTCTCAAATTATTTTTTCATACACTACAGCTTAAGTAGAAAATTTTTAGTATCAAATATCAATTGCATTTGAAGTTTGCAAACAAACCAAACACACACACAAACAAACAAACAGACTCAACATTAACAAAAACACACATGCCAAGGTATCGCTCACACAATTTTTTTATTTGAGTATCATAATTTTTTTTGTAGATGGTTTTTATAGCTTTTTTCTTTTTAATTTTCAATAAAAGTTTTACTTAATATTATCATTGCCGTGATAGGTGCAAAATCAATTAAAATGTTAATTGATTCAATAAATTTTTTAATTGAAACCCGTTTTTAGTTTTTTCTGTGTACTTATTCAGGTATGCCCCTTTTTGTTAGAAAATTGAAATAAATTTCATTAAAGTTACTCAAACTGTACTTTAAAATAAATTTTATAATACGAATTAAAAAAATTATGTTAGTTTCCGTTTTAATGGTATTAAGGGAATAAATTTGAGTTTTTAAAAGCATATTCTCTGGTAATAATAAATCGCTATAATAAAATAAAATACTAAAATTATTTTCTAATTGCAGAACAGCGTATACTGTATTATAACAGGTTCTAATTTCGGTTCTGCAATTGGTTCTTTTTATATGGAGTTTGTCCAATTTGCAATAGGTTCTTTACCTTCAAATAAGAACTGGTGGTTTTAAAACCGGTTCTAGAACCAGTTATGGAACTGGTTCTGGGACAGTGACACCTTACATTTTGACTCCCTGGAACCTGTTCTAGAACCTGTTCCATGTAACCGGTGGTAAAAGAAGTTGTTCTAGAACAGGTTCAGAGGTAATCTGTTTTTAATAATTTTGATGGGAATAAATTGATAAGATTCAAATACTTTTTTATTTTTTAAATTATAATTTTTTTTTTTTACATAAATTATTGAAATGCCAATTATTACTGAAATATAAATTTAAATAAAAGTGGATACTTACATTGTATTAAAATAATGAACAATAATATATAAAGGCTTCGATTAAATGTCGGTCTCATGACTTCATAACTTCTAGATATTTGTTTTAATATAGATGAGAGGGGTTGTATGTAGATTTACAAATATTTTTTATTTTTTTTTTTATTTTATAAAAAATTCTATAATCCCAAAGGAGGTTTTGGCACTAGTATGAGATTTAAGTTAGGGGGAGAGTTTATAGTTGAAGATAAAAGAGCTGTAATGAAAAAATTAAATATACATTAATAAATAACTAGAAAAATTAAATTGGCTTAATAGATTTTCATAATCCATCACTATTATGTGTTTTAATTAATATGCATTAAAAAATTAAAACATAATATTTATGATAGTAAAACATGAAAAAATTAGTACAAATTGTAGAAATAGATTATGGTTGTTGCTTTAAATTACACAGCGTTACATAATTGACTCCTAAAAACGGAAATAATAGTTCCAACCATTGATCATTATGCGCCAGATTTTTCGCAAAATTGCACTAAAGTTTTGCATGTTTTAACAAAGATTTTATAATAAAATTTAAAAATTGGATATTTTCTATTTATTTTGCATAGAAATATCTGATGAGGCATTAAATAACAGTCGGATATAAAATTTGTTTAAAAAATATGCAGCATTAACAAGGACTTTCTACTATATTTAACTATTTTTGCACAAATTTATAATTCCATTTTGCATAGGATCAAAGCATTTTTGTGCATAAGCAAAAACACAAATCTGAACAATTACTTCGTGTAAAAAAGAAAAATAAAGTGCAGTTTTAGGGAAAAACTTTATATGAAAGCATATTAAAAAAAGAATGATCTACGAGTCATTATAATATGTAAACAGTAAAAAAAAAATTACGTGTACTTAAATTCAGCCAAAAAAGTTTAATATTTGAGAAAGTTAGTTTAACAAAAACTTTCTTTTGAGTGAATATTTACAAAATATTTTGAAACTCATTATTTGTAAACTCATACAATATGTGGACAATGTCCGAAGCACTTTGACTGTAATTTAAATTTTATTCAGCTACCATTCGCAAATATTAACAATTTTTCAGGGACCGTAATCATTATGAGTTTTATAATAAAAATTACACAATAATGATTATATTATGAGTTTTAAGGATTTTCTTCAATGGTAATGATTATTTTTGAGTAATATTAAAAAAAAACAGTCATAATCATTATTTTTAAGCAAAAAAAAAAAAAATACAACTCAAAAATAATCATTATTTATGATTTTTATTTTTTTCGCTCAAAATAAAACTCACTTTCAATTGTATATTTGCAAAATGGATATATATCCTGTTCAGTTTTTATTGCACGTTCTGTACAAATATTACGGTTGGTTCGTGATATTGACAATTGGTATGCCAATTATGATATTTACAAAATAATTTAAAAAAGTTATATGCCTAATGCATATGTATGTACATGCATATGTACATATGTACATACGTATATGTAAGTTCAAAACGACTGTTAGTAACAAAATTAATATATATTAAAACAAATGCAATTATAACAAATGATTCAAAACAAGCGCTTAGTAACAAAATTATTAAGTACAAATTATATTATGGGTATTCATGTAGAATTAATATAAATACATATGTATACAAATATCATCATATATAAAGTCGTAAATTGAAAGTGAGTTTTATTTTGAGCGAAAAAAATAAAAATCATAAATAATGCTTATTTTTGAGTTTTATTTTTTTTTTTTGTGCTCAAAAATAATGATTATGGCTGATTTTTTTTTATTATTACTAAAAAATAATCATTAGCATTGAAAAAAAACTTTAAAAAATCAAAAATTTTAAAATCATGACGGATATGCAAAGATTGTCAAAAAATAATAATAATGTTGCAATATTTTTTTTTATGTCTATTCTATATGATTGATTTGTTTGATTTGATTTAAAAAAAATGAACAATAATCATTATTTACGGTCCCTGCAATTTTTGGTGAATTTTGGTATTTTTATGCTGTTAAGATGAACTCGTAGCTCATCATTTTTCGCTATGCTGTCATATAAATTTTAAGGCACATTTCGCATTTTTCCCATGAACAACACTTTTTTTTTATTTTTTACGCGAAATAATTGTTCAAATTTGTCCTGCTGTCTACCTCTGCACAAAAATACTTTCATCGTTTGCGAATTATAAATTGTGCAAAAATAGTCAAATATAGTACAATTTGGGAAGTTCTGCGGATTTAATTGTTAATGTTGCACATTTATTAATCAAATTTAATACATGAATGTTGCTAAAGCTGTTACCAGTTACTGTTATGCCATTTTTGACGATTTGTATACTTAAAATATCAAAAAACAGACTATTGAACTTAAAAATTTTTCAAGTTTTTTCATGTTTTTTATAATTTTTAAGATCTACTATTATTAGAACAAAACAAAATTTTTGTTGTATAAAAAAATATCCTGCCAACGTCTTACAAGAAACTCATGCTCCACTTTAGTATTTACCATAAAAAACTATGAACAAAATATATTGTTTTAATAATTTTATATACAAAAAACTTTGTTAAAATATGCAAAACTTAAATACAATTTTGCGAAAGATCAAGCCTATAAGTGAACAAACTGGGTACGCCATTAAAATCAGCGTGTCCATAATATTTAGGATTAACTAAATTCTAATCTTTAACACTTTAAAAAATTAAAAAGTTTTAAATTTTTTCTTTCTCTTTGAGGTTTTTTTTCTATTAAGTACTTTTTACTTAAAATGTAGTTTTCAAAAAAACAAACAATGTCATAATCTTTAGAGTACTTTTGATATACTCAAAAATAGTATAACCTAAAATGGCCTCAACTACATAGTAAAATGACTCTTTTGCTAGTTTTTTTTAGACAAAAAAAATATTTCAGTTTTTGTTCTATACTCTACCATGTAAATGCTATTGTTTTTTTTTTTTTAACTGCAAGCAGCCTACTTCTTTAACAAACATGCCAGAAAATAGGCATTACATAAAATGACTACGCTTGTCTGCGTTTGACATATTGTATGTATTGCATACACCCAGAGAAAACCAGGAATAAGTTTAATTCATTTTCGTCCAATGCAGCAATTTCATCAATATTTATGAAACATTTTATAAACAACAAGAATTATGATGACCAATTCATGATCTCTACGAACTTTTTGCTACACAAAAACAATGAAATCCTTACTAATACTAAATATTTTTCATATATACATATATATAGTGAAACATTTCATAAATATGATGAAATTAATTTTATTTTTTAATGAAATATTTCATTAATAATATGAAACGTTACATTGAACGAAAATCTATGAAACATGTCATAAATATGATGATGCTTTTCCTTTGAGTGTACTTTCACAAAAATACATTCATATAAAAAACACTCATACACAGTCATTTTTTAACTCACACTTTTGCATACAATATAGAAAGCGTGGTAATGCTTATGTGGTCTGAGCCATATGGTTAATGTCTCGTCTACAAGTTGTTTGTGACAAATTTAGGTCAAACCCCTCTTACATCGAAGAACACAGCAAAAAAGTGGCAGCAACAGAAAAATGTTATATAAAGTGAATTATTATTACAAGAAAAATAAAGTACAAGCTAAAATATGATGTCAATGAAAATGTCGGTGACTTATGGTATGTAAGCGTGGTTAAAAAATAATAATTCGATGGAATGGTTTATTTTAACAATCGCGCAGATTTTAAAGCAGAGTTTCAAGAATGGTTTAAAAAATATATTGCAAATAAATTTGATTAAAAAGCGAAGTGTCATGATGAAATCAGTTACAAACTAAAAATGGAAATTGAAAGTAATTTAAAATTTTAAGGAAATCTCATCTAATGTGGCCGTTCTATTAAGTTTACCTTCCGGTTTTTTTTCGTGTTGTTTCATAAATATGTCAAGACTTCTCTATTTCAAAAAGTTTCGACATGAATGTGTTTAGAAGAATTTCGTAAATCGAATTTTTGCAAACGGTAAGAATTTTAATCAGAATTCTAATATAAAAAATCGATGCTATAAAAAATTTAATGAACTAAAAAAAATTTTAAATTGATATATTTTTGGAAAATTTATCAACATGTTTCACAGCCAAAAATATCGTTTGTTGTCGCAACTAAAACAGTTATCACTACATAGTTATTTTTTTTTTAAGAGAAGCAACACTCAGGAAATTCTTCATATTAATTAATGTGTTGCTTTCTTTGGAAAGGGATAGTGGAGAGATGAAAGGTGGTGAAAAATAAAGGGCTTCAAACATGGCAACACTGTAATTGCGCTAGATGATAAGTCCTAAGTCGCCACCTGATGTAGAGTTGGTGAATTTATTGAAGCTTTTTGTTTCATAGCCTTGATGCATTATTTACTTCGGTGGCGTTAAGTGCTATGGGAACACCGAAGGTGGGCGCAGCGGTGAATATAAGTGATAGAAAACTCAGATACCAAGTTCTGTTCGGTACATGTTTTGCAATGTGGACTTTTGAGTGGTTTTTAAAAAATTGTTAGATGTCACAAGAAAATGATATTTAGCCAAAAAAAAAAAAATGTGCAAAATCCGTAGATTTTAATGAAACTTGAATTGTTTTTGAGGACAAACAAATAATAAGTACGCAAACTCACGTTAAGGGGTTAAAAACGGGGGTCAAAAATTACAAAATTTTTGTATTGGAATATGTTTAAAATTTAAAATATTTAGATTTTTTGTAGACAGTATTAAAGTACTTTAGAAAACAAACATTTTCATACCCATATTGACTATGCTGCCCAGGTTTGGCGCATCATAGGCAATATGCCACATATTCACTTTTTAAAAATTTCCAAAAACTCGCAATTTTTGAACGGGTATTAATTTGCCAAAAATTTTACTAAATTCAACTTACATTTTAATTAGTTTTTGAATGGTATCATGAAATTACTACTAATACAAAATATGAAATTGATTATGTTTTTTATGAAATGTTTCATAAATACTATGAAACGTTACATTGGACGAAAATCTATGAAACATTTCAAAAATATGATGAAGTTTTTCCTTTGAGTGTATAGTTTATTCTTTTATTAATAGCAAAACTAATTATTTTCCCAAGAGATAAATTTCGAATTTAGCATACATCTTAAGTTCATTCGTTATTAATTCCCAAAGTCATATAATTTATAACTTTTCTTTATGAAAACTGTAAGTGTTATCTATCAAAAATTCTTCGAAATAATTAATAATTAATGAGTTTGTAATCAATTAGATCCAGCCCACACTTGTTTTGAAAAAAGGTTTGAAAAGTGTTACTAATACACAAAGTTATTATAGAAAAATTTTATGTTTCAAACTTAAGGTTTCTTAAAGTCAATATTCTATGTACAATAGTAAAAGTTAAAGAGTCGTTGTTACTGTTTTCTTTTCATTTTATATTAATGTCTGCTACGCTAACATAAATTTCCAAGGAAATATGCCAGACTTCCGCTTTGTGGTTACAGAGAATAGTAAAACAAATTTAAAAGAAAATTATTAAGTGAATATAAATTTTCTTATAAACTGGGTTCCTTACAATAATTATAGTTAAAAAAAGTGTTTGAATTTAAGATAAATTTTCTAAAAAAAATTTGTTAGATATTTCTAATAAGCAGGAGCAGAAACTTCATGCACTACAACACTGTATTTTAGGCGCCTTTTATAGGCATGAAAAATGTTGAAATATGCACTAAAAATTAAAAAGATGTGAACTTAAAATTAGTTTTAAATATTTTTAAAAACAAAAATTAAGTTTTATTTCACCCTCATTGTTTTCTTAAAGTACAAAGTATATAAAACACTTAAAACACAAATGATTTTAAACAAAGAATATGACCGTTCAACGCCTGCGGTTGTGATTGGTGTATTTTTAAACGATTATTTGGTTGTGTATCACAATCTGTTGAGGTAAATTAAGGCGTATACACACTAAAACAAATCAGTTAAGTCAGCAACTTTTTTCTGGGATGATCGTTGCATAAAAATTTCTAATATCAGCAAAAAAATTGTCTGCAAAAAGTCCTACCAGCTAAAATGTTGCTGGCTTTACTGACATTTTTATTAGTGCACGTCTCTCTTCTAAAAAGCCTCTCTTCCAAAAGCGTTTCGAAGATAAATAAGAACAGATGCACTGAAAAGAGAGGCACTTTAAATCAATTATTTTTCATACAATTCGGCGCAAATTTTAAATTTTAAAGTTTAAAACATCTTTAGCACAATTAACACAACATTTTACTTATTTATATTGAAAAATATACATTCAAACAACCACTAAAAGCTGTTTGTCTTGATCCAAGTTAAAGTTATTTTTAACGAGGAGTTAAGAAAAATACAATAAAAATATAAATTTTAAGCAAAATTAGTAAAAAATGTACAATAAAAATATGCATTTAAAGCCAACTAACTAAAAATATGCACTAAATATATGCATTTCAAACAAAATATGCATTTAAAGCAAATATGAAAAAATATGCACTAACAAATCGATGCCATTTTTACGCAAATTCTTTAATTTGCAAAGATATTTTATTTATCCTGTTCTCAGACTTAAGGGTAAAAAACATGCATTTGCATGAACTTCCGGTCCCTGCTAATAATAAGTAATATAATACTTTATGAACAAACAACAGCTAGTTAACACTTATAGTAACCCTTTCTAATTACATTTTTTGTTATAAAATTTAGATTTTCATTTATTTTTTTATTTTTGCTAAACATAAATTATTATTATGGCTTAAGGGTTGAAAAAAAAAAATGCCACAAAACTAAAGTTTGTTAAAATAAAATTAGTTGAAGTATGTCCTGGTTTCTATAGGTATTTCTCTTTAAATTTCTTTTATATATTCTGTTAACCATAATCCCTGAAATTGCATTTATTTGGTTCATTTGAAATTTACACAAAACAATTTTTAACAAATAATAAAGAAAAAATGTTTGCTTCCTTAACAGAAAAAGTAAATCTAAACAAAAAATCTAAATCTTATACCTACATAATATAGGTTAATACCTAACAAATTTACAAAATATGAATCAGAATTATAATCCCAGCAAAAAATAGTGCTTACCCAGAAGCGCTTCCGGAAGGCATTATTTGATAACGAAGCGCTTCCAAAGCAAATAAAGAAGGCATGATTTTTGTTAGCGATGTCCCACTTGGTATGTCTCTTTTAAAGCGCTTCTTTCATGTGCTCTTAGAAGCAATAAATTCATGCCATCTTAGGCACTAAGAAGCGCTTTTTGTATGTTGACAACATTAGTGATTCATGGTATGCATACTTTATTGCTTCATTTTAAGCATTATTCACTGCTTCAAAGAAGGCATTCTAGGAAGCACGACAGAATGCCTTCCCTAATTACTTTATAGTATGCAAGGCGGTGAAGCGCTATTTTGGAAGCATAGAAATGTAGTTACTGCTTACCAAATCCAGGTTATTTTTTGCTGGGATATGCTTTACTTTTATTTTCTAGTTGTCTGCTCTTAAATTAACTTAAATATACTTTGGGGATATTATTACAACAACAAAAAGGACTTTTATAGTAGTATATCATATGGGTGGATGTAAGGTGTACCACATGGATAATAAACTCATCACTGACCCTGAAAATAGTATTATATTTAGGTATAAATACAATTGTCTAGATGAATGAATAGCATAAACACTCAGGGAATTATGTAGATAGAAACGACTAAAAATTACACTTAAAAAAACTACAAATATAACTAAAAAACCGATGAATAAAGTTGTCATAAAAATTACTTAAACACTCTTGTCTCGTTTAATATTATATCCCTCTTGTTATGTCAAATTGATCCAATTTTAAAATTATAAGGGAATGTGCGATAATATGGTCTTAAGCCTGGTTTTCAGCTATATATATAAAGATGTGGAATATTTTGAATACATCAGCTTATAGGCCAAATTTTTTATTTTTCAAAAAACTGAAAAGCTATTTTTAGCGATCGTGCTTCCTATAGTGAGCCTAAATTAAAAGCGTATGAAACGAAGAGAAAATGACATAAAATAGACAAAAAGTTTTATTAAAATTTAAATTTTGTACATTAATTAGCTATAAATTAAAAATTAAAAATCGTGTGCCTTGAAACTTTTCAAATATTTCCTCTGATTTATTTCTAAAATATTTTAATATACGATTAATTAATGATCGACCAGCCGATTGTGATGTTTGAACTTAATTGGGCACGATAAAAGTTTTGAATTAGTTAGCAAATCAAGTTTTTTTACAAGTTCCAAGGTTACGCCGAAATGTAGGTTAGGTTAGGTTAGAAAGGGTTATGTGCCCATGGGCACATCTTCACTCGGAGACCAATACGGTCCATTGTGAATCCCTTCAGTGAAGAACAGTAAGAAAGAATAGAAATAGACAGCAAGATAGATTGAAAGATAGATATAAAGAAAGATAGAAAGGATACGCCGAAATGTAACTTTATACATTTTCTCACATTTTACAAATTTGCGATGCCCAGTAATATGTTGTGGGCATACTAAAAGTTATTACTCGATATTTTAATATATAAAAATGCCAAAATGATAAACCCTGATAGAAGAATAAAGCAAAAGTAAAATGTTTCCCAGCCAGCAAAATTTGGACTTTTTTGAGGGTTCTTATGCTATGAGTCGAAAGTTTCTGTGTGCACTAGGGTTATAACTTTTGACTTCTTTTGCAATTATCAAATTTTAGCTACCCTATCCGTATATTAATTAGTCCATTAAAATATAAAGTAACGCAATTTTATTTTTTCGCGGTTACCAAGAAGGTTTCAGCATAATCCTCTTTTTATTTAATTAAACAAAAAATTTAATTTAGAAAGAATAATACACGTTTTTCTCTAAAAAAATTATGAACACTATTAATTTTTAAATCAGACTAGCCTAGTTTCTGCCTTTTTATGCACAGGCGTCATCAGTGATTTTCCAATTAAATTGCATTATTATATTTGTGTCTTATAATTGTCAGATTGTTATGATACATTTTTCAACAATCTGCGGCTGTTAGAATTAAACCTGCGCTCATCTTACATTACAAACGTAACAATACCAAGTCCTGACCGTTTAGCGATCACACCCAAGTATGTCCTCGAATGTAATGCAGCTAAATTGCAGTTTTCTTTCCTATTAGCTTTTCTGTTATTGTATATTATACTCAGAAGTGACAACACTAACAACACAAATATTCTATTTTTAGATTTTTGTTTATTTCTTACAGCCGCAGGTTGTTGAAAAATTTATCATATAGAGACAATCTGACCCCAGGGGCCTAGTGACCCCAGGGGCCTTATAAAGGTTATTTAACATATTCTACTGCATAATTACACTGTGAAATTCCTCTCAAAAAATGACCTAGTGTAGTTTATAAGTTTAGCTGAGTGTATTACAAACCCGGTTTGAGATAATTATATAAACTTCATACGAAAAGAACAGGTTTTAGATCATAAATTAGATCTTATTCCAAAGTTCTTTAATTTTTTTTTTTCTTACTGGGTAATAAAAATTTATTGAAGAAATTTGTAGCATATTCGAATTTTATAACTTCGGACAAAACATTTTAAGTTCATTTAAGACGATTTGTTAAAAGCACCAAACACATGTTTCTGTCTTTAAATAAATATATTTACTCGCTACGACTTATGGAAATGTCAAAAGAAACTAACTTATATTTTACTACTTTGTAAAACATCTTTAAACCTCTGTCAATATATTAAAAACTATTATACTCAATATTGAGTACAACCACGCAGCTAAGTTAGCAACTATTTACTATACATATATAGTCAGCTCAAATACAAAGAGTGCGTAACTTATAAATTTGTTAAATGCCTAAAGAAAGTTGTTTTGAGTCTGTAACAAAACTAAAAATATTAGATACGCCCTAGTACAGTTTAGCCAATACAAAATGTTCTATACAACAATATCACACTGCTATACAACTAGAATATGTAAACTGACCCAAATCCCCAAAGAAAACAATGAAGGAACAAAACGAGATCATATGAATAGCAAACTAATATACAAGCGGTCTCATATGCAGCATGTGTACATGAATGTGTTACAATCATATACATATACATTTTATATGTACATATATTGACAACATATAATGCAAACAAAGCAAGTTTTAGAACAATGTGAAAATGATAATATTATATAGAAATTTACCCCTAATGGCAATAAAACCAAAGCAAACTAACAACTGCAAAAAAGTTGGCTAAAGATTATTTTATATTCTCTATAGAATATAATATAGCTGATTATCAACTTGTAACTATAACACACATATTAATACATTTATATTTATACATGGGTGTGTGTAAATAGGCTTATATGAGCGCAAACAAAATCTATTTAAAATTTTAAAATTATTTTACATTTAACCTTTTATAATTTAATTCCCCGACTATAATTTTAATAACTTTTGTTTACAATTATTTTTCAGACTTCAATATATAAATTGTTTTACTTAAAATTTGTGTTGCCTAATTTGAGGCATTTTAATATTATTTTAATATTTTTGGTATAATGAGGATTACAAACTTTCATGAAATGCTAATAACTAATTAAAAATAACATTAGAATTTGGGCTGAAATTTCTATTTATTAAAATCGGCAACAATTTAATTTACATAAATGAAAAACATAAACAATAGGAATTTTTAGGAGGTTATCAATGTTCTGTTGATATTTTTAATTTATAAATTAATGAGGATGTTTGATTGGATGTATTGGAAATTTGTATATGTTTTTATTTATTAAATTATAAATTCGTTGATTTAATGTTTTTATTATGTTATTTAACCCATTTGTTACCAACGTTTCTTTTAAGATACACCAATTTTTAAGAGCCTATAACTTTTGAAGCGAAGTTGTTACAACAACGCATTACAAAGCATATTAAAATTCGAAGTCTTGTCTACAAACGTGGTTTAAAAATATTTTTAAATATGCAATACCATTGTTGCCATATATTGATTTCAAAACAAATTTTTGCGCTGTTTTCGAAAGCAGTTTTTTCAAAATATATTTAAAAATATAAGTAATATTGATGTAATAATAGCGATCGAAAAAGACATATAAGAAAACTTTTAGAAATAGAAAAATTTTTATTCAACATGTAATTTCTATTTGCTATTCTAATCAAGATTTTTCCGTCTTTTTAAAAATGGAAGTATACCAAAAATTACTTCATTCTTAATTATAATATCAAAAAAAAGTATAATTTTCTTGCTTCCAACGAAGGAAAATATAAACTTGAGCAATTAGAGTTGTCAAATAATAATTTTCTAAAACGGTCTAAAAATACTGAAATTTGAGAAAAAAGAATCTTAAAAATACTGCAAAAACAACAATCAAAATTTTGTGCAAATTTTTTGATAGATATTTGACTTGTTAATATATTAAAATTTAATTTAAATGATTTACTTTTAAATTTTAAAAAATTAAAACCAAATGTTTATTTTTCGGTCTTTTATCATAAATTATGAAGTGAGCAAGATTATTCAAGTTCAAGATCATTTGTTCTACATTGGTTCTCTGATGATTTTCGGTGACGCGATTTGAAATATGTAAGGACCTGTCAGTAGATAAAGTCTAGCTATAAGTTAGCGGGCAAAAACTTTTTTGAATAATAAATAAACTATAGTTGTTTTTTATTCGACCTTTCCAATTTAATTATAAAAATAAAATGTTTGAGCTCGCGGTCCTCGATATATTGTAAGTAATAAATAAACATTGCACGGATTTTTTGTTTAATAAAAAGATTAGATTAGATTAGATTAGATACTATGCACCGCGACCAACTTAGGTCTTTTGTGCTGCCTAAAGTTACCCTAAAGATTCAAGCTACCTATAAAGCCAATAATCCTATTAGGCTAAACCTTCATAATGTCCGAAGGGGAGACAAAGCGATCGCCAAGAAACTTGACACGCCTTTCGCAAAGCCTCGGACATTCGCAAAGAACATGCTCCGATGTCTCATCTACCAGTTCGCAAAACCTACACTCATCCGTGTCCGAAAGACCCCTGTTGCGCAGGTGGTATCTGAGATTGCAGTGTCCAGTCAGGTAAGACACCAGGGTACTCAAGTTATCCCTCCCGAGGGACAAGAGTCTCCTCGATTCTGCACTGGAGACAGAGATTAATCTCTTAGCCTGTCGTTGGCAAAGAGAGTGTTCCCAATAGAGAGAGAATTCTGATTCCCTCCACGACCCGAGCTTCTCCCTAACATACCCCAAAGGTATACCACAGAATGGTTCAGGGCCAATAAAGGGCCTTCGGGCCCCGGAATTAGCAAGACAATCTGCCCTCTCGTTGCCCTCATGCCCCTCGTGACCAGGAACCCACCCTAAGGTAAGCGAGTTGCGCCCGCCAAGTCGGTTAAGAGCCAAAATGCATTCCATGACCAGACCAGATGACACCTCATAGGACATTAAAGTCCTTAATGCCGCCTGACTGTCAGAAAGAATGTAGATGCGAGATCTAATAGTGCCCCTTCGTAGACACTCCTCCGCGCAGACACAGATAGCAAAAATCTCTGCCTGAAAAATGGAGGGGTATCTACCCATGGGTAAGGCCCGTTGGAAACCTGGTCCACAGACACCCGCACCAGTGTCACCATTCGCATGCTTTGAGCCATCTGTGTTTAACAAAAAACAAATGATCTTGAACTTGAATAATCTTGCTCACATCAAAATTTAATTACAAAAAAATATATATTTAACCTTTTAAGTGCGTACAAAGCTTCAAAGTTTAATTTCAATTAATTATAATACCACTAGAAGGGCACTATTAGGCCCTGTTTTTCAGAGTTCATTTTTAAAATCAGGAATCAAAGAAAGGCTTTCAGAAATTAAAGAACGTTTAATGAAAAGCCCTGGCTTAGAGTTTTTCTAGGGACAGCACTCGTGACATCATAGTCACGAAAAGTTTTGGGCTTAAAAAGATAGAATTTTCTGTTTTATTTTATGATTTTGTATTAAAAGAAAAATATATCCTGCGGCCCGTTAGACTAGTTGGTAGCGTGCTGGCTTATCAGTGCGGGGGTCGTGGGTTCGATTCCCACCACAGGCACTGGTCTGTTTTCGCTACAACGCGCCATATTATTCCAAAAAAGTAAAAAAAAAATGGTTAAATTAAAATTAAAAATGGGACTTTACTCACACATTTGTTATTGTTTCCCATGTAAATTTTCAATTTAACTGTTTGTTAAATTTTAACTCGAAATTCAGTAATTGGGCCTAGAAAACATATATTTTTGAATCAAGATGTTTATATAAAAAAGAATATCGTTAATCAATCAATCACTCTATCATCCCAAAAAACAGAAGCTACGAAGATAAAATTTGGTATGGGGGTCGCTCATACGGCGTAGACGTCCGCTAGACGGGATTTTTGAAATTGTTACGGAATGTTTTGTGACTTTTTTATTATCTCAAATGTCTTACAAATTTAATTTGCCTCACAAATATTTTGAAATCTTTTTATCATACCTGTGATTTTAGCATTGATGTATTAGTTTTTCATATAAGTGCCAATGCTCTGGCATTCGCATTTATATGGAAAATCAATACTCAATGCTTTTCCCGCATGTATAATTTTTATACATTATTTAGGGATTTATAGCTTAAATGCACGGATTTGTTTGTATTTCAAAAAACTGTTCAAATATCAAAGTTTTCTCCTCCAAATTTTCATTTTAAATTTTTCGTAAAGCCTATTTTAAGGTGATTTTTAATTTATGTTTTATGCTAATTTTGAATTTTCCTGTTTTTCTCGTAACATGCTAAATTTTTTTTTTGTAGACCTCCCCATAACAATCGTTAACATTTTGTTATTTGTAGTTTCTGGCATCTAAAAATTTAAACCTTTCATTAAAAATAATTTTTTTTTTTTTAAATAACAACAACATTATTGCAAAATTTCTGTTGTTCGGGCCGTTAAAACGTATGTATTATGAGCACCTGAATTACGGCACCTACAAACTATTAAAACGAATGTAGAACTTAAAAAATGCTATGTAGGCCAGACACGCCAACCATTTTGCAGGATATCAAAAGTTACAAAGTGAATTTTGTTGTTTTGGCCAAAAACCAAAAACAACGGCAAAACTGTGCACACAAACGAAAGAACGTCTAAAGGGGTTGCGTGTTTGAAACAAATCAAAAAGTATATGGTTAGAAAACAACCTGTAACAAATGTTAAAGTTGTTGTGAGATTACGATAAACACATTAAACATTCAGTTTATGCCAAAGTCAATGAATAAATCATTGATACACATGGAATAATAATCGATAGTTTAAGTTTTTGAAGAGATTTAATTTAATTTTAAATATTTTAGGTAAATTAAATTAAATATTGTTTAATTACACTGCGCAACAAGAGATTGTATCCTTAACGATACCACAGATAAATGAAATTATATTATTAGATAGGACCATTAGATGACGAAAGTTGGATTTTGCGATCTCCACAATGTTGCCCATATTCCTTAATGTCTAAAACCTCTATGTTCCAACTTTCACCTAATTTCGAAAAATAAAAATTTGGCTGTTGTATTTTAATTTTTTTTGGCAGACCACATTTATTTTCATAATGGCATATTTTAAGAGTTGTGGAGCTAGTGAATTCCAAATTATTTGTTTTTTCTGACCACTTTTATCTTCTTATATGAACCCATTTTCGCCTGGGTAGTTTAGTTCATTCTCAAACATTAAAAAAATTAAAAATTGCCTTTAAAATGACAAAATTCAAAATACCATAACAATTAAATCAGAGCTAAGCTTTTAAATTCCCTTGGATGTGGGGGTGGGTTTATTTACTAATTGTCTTTTTCATATCCCGTCGGTCTCATTCAGGATACAATTGTTGACCCCAAATTTGTTGAACAGTGTCATTAAAATTTGTATACAAAGATAATTATTAAATTAAAATTTATATAACAATCCTTAAACTAGGCCACAAAAGTTCATCCTTAACATATGCCACTTTTTTTTCTATAGCACGACTTTTTCGATATCCATGAAAATTGGTATACTCGTATGTAATCTCCTAGCAGTAGCTTTAATTCAAATAAAGTTTAAATAAAATTCGTTGCTATTCGCGTTATATCGCTGCTTACATTTTGAATTTTTTTAAAAATTTATTAAAATACAAACTGTTCAAATGGTCATAATTATTAAACGCTTAGTAAGAGAGTGTGGTTCATGGGAAATAGCAAAATGTGATTAAAATTTATATGACAGTATAGCGAAAAATGATGACATATGAGTTCACCTTTTAGTATAATATGTAAATAGCTTATAAAATTACGAAGTTCCAAACTTCAGCCAAAAATTTATTGTTTGCGAAAGTTAGTTTAACAAATAATTTCACTACAGTGAATGTCTACGAAATATTTTCAAATTTTATTTTAAAAATATTCACATATTTATATGGTTTTTAAAATAAATTTTGAAAATATTTCGTAGATACTCACTACAGTGAAAATTTTTATTAAACTAACATTCACAAATATTAACTTTTTGGTAAACGTAATATTTTAACCATTTACAGATTATTCTCAAAGATGAACTCATTGGTCATCCTTTTTCTTCATGCTGTCATATACATTTCCCACGAGCCGCATTGTTCAGATTTGTTTTCCTGTTTATGCACAAAATTGATTTGATCCTCAGCGTAATTGGATAAATTGTGCAAAAACAGTAAAATGTAGAAAAAACTGAGAAAAATAGCGGATTTACTTGTTATTTTTGCATATTCAGTAAACAAAATTTGATATCCAAATCTTGCTGAAATTCTTATCAGTATTTACCATAAAATATTAAGAGAAAATATCTTGTCTTTAAAATTGTATGTATAAAAAAATCGGTAAAGCATGAAAAAATTTAATGCAATTTTGCGAGAAATATGGATCAAAATGCAAAAACTAGGTACGTCTAAAAAATTAGCGTCGCCGAAATATTTACGATCAATGATCGGCATTCCAGTTTTCGATTTAGGGATCAATTTTGCAATTTGTATAAAATTATTAAATTTCTATAAAATTATTAAATTTAAATTCCGATATATATATAAATAAATATAAATACCCCTAAACTAGGCAACAAAAGGTCAGCCTTAAAGTATTGCCACGTTTTTTTTTATATACTTTAGTTTCTTTGTATAGAAATTAAGCCTACAAATATGTATTCCAAATTAAGTAATTGCCAGTAAACATAAAAACCTTTATTTTATTAACCAAAATGAAAAGAAATCACAACTTTATGATTATTTTCTCACCTCAATTCAATGGAAACTAAAGACATTTATATCTCTTTACACAAAATTAACTATATTACTAATGGCCAATTGCAGCTAACAAACTGAGCGAAAACGAGAAATAACTACAACAAGCATGTTTGAAAAAATATAAAAAGAAATCAACAAAAATCTGTTAAAGAAACAAAAAAAAAAAAAAAATACTTTTCTTTTTGATAAATTTACTACACAAATTGTGAACTTCATTTAGAACATTTACTAACAAAACGGTGGGTGTTATAACATTTTACGTGTTTTTTTTTTCATTGTATATTTCATTCGTTTTTCTGGGTACTTCAGAGAAAATGATGAGTTTTTGTTGTTAATGTTGTCTGTATGTGTTCATTTTCTCTAATACTTTGGAACATTTAACAATTTAAGTAAAAAAGTCAAATGAAAAATACAATAAAATTATAAAGAAGACATGGTGTGTTCTTTTTTTTTATTATACGTTTTCTTTTAACCATGATAGCTAACGTTTGCTTTTTCATTTTACCATCTCCATGATATTTGAACGATTTTTTTCTATACTGCCTCTATATGCTATAGTATGTGTGTGTATGTTTGATTTTTATTGTATAAATGTAATTGTGTATGTGTTGGTTTGTTAGTCGAAATAAAAGAATGGTTGGGTATTTTCATACTTAATCTCAAGAGGGTAATTTATGATGATCATTTGTTTTGTTAAAAGCATTGGCAAGGAAGAGAAACAACAGCAATAGTAACAATACGAATAACAACAACATTAACAAGCACACCATGTTCCAATGACCATTGACGTGGTTGTATACGGAAACGAAAATTTTCTATACATGCACTTTACACACAAACATGTTAACCAAAATCAATTTTTGTATATAACAGTTTTATATGTGCCCTACTCTGAGATGTTGAACTTATTTATGTAGATGCTAATGTTTTTAACATTAATACTGAAATCGAAATGTTGTTTTGAAGAAGAAAAATATAAAAATATCTTAAAAATAGATAAGAAGTTCTAATAAAAAATAGCTTAACTCATTATTGATAAAGTGTTCTTTTTTCGAACCACTGGTTTTAACCGGTTATATGTTTTTACTTTATAAAGATAATTAAGTGATATAAAAACCTAAAATAATTCAATATCTTGACTACAATCGTGAATAAAAAATTTGGAAAATGTTTATCTAAAGATGCCAAATATTTTAAATGTTTGCCTTTTTTGATGTGACATTTTTTACATTTTTTTTATTTAAAAAAAAAAATTGGGTTTTTTCTTTCGATTTAGAAAGTTTCAATTTATTATTCATATTTGTTTTAGAGAAAAAAAATCGTTTGAATTCGTTAACTTCAAACATACAATATGTTCTACCATCAATTAGAACATCAGTACGTATGATCAATGTTATATTCATAATATTCATCATACGTCATGTAGGCCTTTATATGTATATATCGAACAAAACTGAAAGTTTCAGCAAAAAATGTCACGAAAACTGAATTCTGCAATTTAACGAATACAGAATATTCGGTTTTAAGCGAATACTAAATATATGCCGTATAGTTAGTTATTGCGTTGCTGTTTATACAGTGAACGAAATTAATTTGGGCGCAGCAATATTTTTAAGTTTTATCAAAAAAAATGGAAAAGTTTGAAAAAATCTAAAAACGACTAAACAATGTTTTGTCAATTAGTAATTAATAATGTAACTTAATTTTTTATTCTATTAATATTTTTGATATAAAACAAACCAAACCCAAAATTTTTCGCGGGATTCACTTGGCAGCTGTTCATATAATTTATATGGTTTTTGCAATCTGACTGAATAAAACCTTACCGGTATTTACAATAAAAATTAGGAGAAATTATTTTATATTGAAAATTTTGTGTATAAAAAACTGAGTTAAAATTTAATTGTTTAGGTTACAAACACATTACGAACTAATACAATGAACACTGTTTAATTTTTTAGTCGACAGTTTGAAATTATTCCTATATACTGTGAATATTTTGACGAAAAATTCGGAGAAATACAAAAATGTCAGGTTGTAAAATAACTTCCTTTAGTTATATTTTACTTGCGCGATATTTACTCTAAATAGTGATTTGCAACTGTGCAGCCTTAACGGATGAACCGATTTTCGATCTGTTTTTTTTTTTCTTCTTTCTGAACTGAAGAATTAAGACCCTGACGTACATAATTTTTAAATATTTGTATAATTTTTTTTTTTTTTTTTAATTTTTGAGATTAACATCGTACTATTTTAATGCAAATCAAAAATTTTAAAATCGTCAGGGAGTAAATTATTCGTCAGTAAAAAAAAAAAAAAAATGATTCTCAGATGTGTACCCATGACTCCACACTGCCAACCGATTTTGAATTAAAAAATAGCTCGACCCGAGAGTTGCCATGTTAGTCCGAATTTTGAATTATAGTTTTTAAAATACTATATAACATTGTATTTTTCTATCGCAAGACGAATTCTTTTAATAAACCAGTTCTATATTATTTTATAATTGTTTAAATATTCTTATTTATATTGACTTCTAAATTTCCACTTAAAGATTCCTTATAAAAAAAACACGCAAAGTCTTCTCATGAAATTTGTGTTAAATATTATTATTGAAGTTGTGTTAAGCAACTATTATCATGGTAACATTTGTATGCAAATGTGTTGATGAAAATGATACACACGCAGAGAAATAAAGTGCCAACCGAATTGAGAAATGTATTTTAATGGTAACAACTTATGAATTCATTTAGTACAATGAAATTTACATTAGCTTTCTGAATATTTTGAGTATTGGAACTAAAATTCAGTTGAATTAATCGAACTTTTTTGTGAAAACTAATGTTCAGTTGTACCAAACGACTGCGATTCGTAATAATCGAATTTGACACCTAAAACCACAAATTTCAGTAGGAAAATAGCTAAGTTATTCTCTGTGTGCATGAATGTTGCTAATTGAGTTAAACAACATTATTCATTTAAACTGAATTTAACCACAACTGGGGTTCTTAGCAATGTGTGTATATATAATGTAGGATATTCTATAGTTGGCCTTGACCGACATACATTTTTCTTCTAGTTTAAATAAGTACATTGGGACAAGTCAAATATTGTAGAAAAATAATAACAATCAATTTTTAAATATAATTGTTTTTTTTTAAGAAAACTGAAGAAAAATACTTGTTTAGCAAAATGAGAAAACACCCCAGCAAAAAGTTTCTTTTTTATATAAAGAAAATAAATATCCAATCACATTATAATTCGACGTCAGCACTAGCTATTTTTGTTTGACGAAGTAATTTTTGTAAGCAGTCGAGCTAACGCGCGACTACTTATTTGATTACAAAAGTAATGCCTTATTATTTAATTACCGATACACTCATACAAATAAGTCTGTAAAAAAGAAGAAAAAATTGCTAAAAATGAGTTAAAAATGATGTTCCAGGAAAAAGCAGTGAAATTAGCAGAATCTTTTTGCTAAATATTAGTAAAATAAAAACAGCAAAAAAAAAACTGTAAAATCTTCTTAACTAGAGTCAAATTTTTAGTTTTCATGAAAAATAAGCGTCATCTATTCGTTAAATGTGTTATTATAAATAATAAGACAACTAAAATACAGTTCTGTATATAAGATAAATAAATATTTGTCTTTATTATTTTCTTTGTTCCTTTTGTATGTACATTGGAATGCTATACGTCAATGACTGAAGAGTAATCTACAAAAATTAAAATAATATAAATAAAAATTTGATTATAATTGTTACAATTATTATTATTGTTTTATTAAATAATTGTTAAAAGAGAAATATTTTTTAAATTATTTTATTAATTCTTTTTAACGTTATAAATTATTTAATAAGCTTAAAAAGCGCGCCCCGGTAGGCTAGTTGGTAATGCTGGCTTATCAGTACGGGGGTCGTGGGTTCGATTCCCACCAGAGTCACTGGTCCGTTTTCGCTACAACGCGCCGAAAGCCATAGTTGCTAGTGCTCGGTTACTAACATCTTTGCTAATTTTTCTACTAAATTTCTTCTAAGAGTGTAATAACAAGGGATAGCCATATTATTTACAACCTTGTAACCAAATATTTGTTTTTGTTTCTTATAAGCATGCGAATAACTTACTATTTTGGTAACCACTTATTTTTTATTTTTTTTGTAATGCAGCGGGTAAGCGTGTGTACAAATTTTGTGCGTTTTTATCATGCAGCAAATATTTATATATTAAATTAAATGCGTGTGCCACAGGATCGGTCCCTTCTTGCCAGAGACCGGTCCTCTGCTAAACCCTATTCAATGTAAACAACTGGCAACTTTAACATTGGCTTGTCATAGGAGGGGGTCATTTGTCCTGCTTTAAGCCACATAGTGGCATGCCACAGGACTAACCAAAGATGGACATACCACGAGATGTCGTATTAAATAAACGAAAACTAAACAACTTCCAATGGGTAAAATTCTGGCCAACTGGCTTTTTCTTGATAATAAGCATTCTGGATAAGTGGTATGTCCTCCCTTTACCAGTCACAGGATTGGTAATTTTAGGACAATTGACACTGCTTAACCCACTTCAGCATTAAATAATACCAGTCCTGTGATAAGTCCTTCTTTAACCAGTCATTTTTAGGTCATTTGACTCCTCATTCCCCATAGGGACATAATAAGTTTTGACGCTGACTTTTATAGAGTAGGCCCTATTTCTACTGGTTATTATTTAGGTATTGGTAATGAGACTCCATTACTGAGATTTTGCTGGGACATTTCAAATATCCAACCACCCACCCATAGTAGTATACGTACTTATATATTACACATCTTTTTTAATAAAAAAAAAAAAAAAAACATACACACACATGCACAATTTTAACATCTTAAACGAATAAACCTCACACATATAACTAAATTTCGCATATAACAAAACATGTTTGCTGGATGTCTATGGCTGCGTTTGTTTTTAATAGATAACTAAAGTAATTTATTTTTTTTTTGCTATGGAGGTCATACATAGAAAAATAACGTATATACACACACACACACACACACACACGAACAAATACAATTATTCTTTTATATGTACTTATGGGTATTTTTCTATATAAAAAAAGTCACATATAAACTTTTATTTATTTACACATTTAAGTGTGTTTGTGTATTTTTCTTATGTGTTCATATCACTTACGCATCATGGTCTTTCATTTAAATTTTTCCTTCTAAAACTTAACAACAACTAACAAGGGGAGTCGCCCGATAGGTTCTTTCTAATCTTAATGAAATTTGGATATGTGATAAAAAAAGAGCAAATTAGCAGCCCAATCTCATGCGGTCAAAAATGGCCCCATTTTCGGCTTATTTCGAATTGTTTCAGAGAGATTTTAAAGAAATGGGATACCAAATGAAAAAGCTTTTGGAGACACATTAACTCTTATGCGAAACATGTATTACAAGTTCCAAGTATTTTTGTTATTCAAAAAAATTTGTTTTAAGAGATATTAAAACTTGAGTTTGGTTAAAGAGTTATAAATGGATGAAGTTATATATATATAATGCCTATTCAGTGAAGGGGTGTCTGAGCTTTTTTCGACTTTCGTAATTGTGCGACTTTTATCCGGCTTTTTTAGAAGAGCTTTTTAACCTGTATTTTAAATTGCTCAAATAAATGGCAACCCTTATACACTATATAGGCAATATTGGTATAAACATTTTTGTTTTCTCGACTACAACAAAACTGTGTAGTTTCAGGCATGTTTCGATTCGAAAGTCTATTACCTTTGGCCCCACCTCTTAATCCTTAAACCGGAGACTGGGCAGCTAAAAAAACGCAGGTCCCTTATTTTTTCTATGTTTATCGCATTTTCAAATTTCATTCAGATCGGAGAGAACCCATCGGGAGATTCCCCTTGTAAGAGAACAAAAAAGCACAATCTTTATTTGATGTTGCATATAAAATTGCTAAAATTACGTGTATGTATGTTGGCCATATTTTCCATTGTTTATTTGTGTCATAAAAGGAAATTGTCTTTTGTATACAAATTAGGGAATTCAAATTTATTCGGGTAATCGAATAATTTTGTTCAAGTTAGTAATACAAATTTAAATGAAACACTAAATGTTTTGATGAATTTATAGAATACAAAAAAATATTATATTAAATATATATAATTTTTGTATGGTTTTTTTTTTTAAATTACAGATAAATTCTCGAATCCTGCAGGGCGATATTTCACAGTGTAAATTGACTACATACTACCTAAGCAAAATGATTTTTTTTTTTTTTTCAATTAACTTTTTTAGAAAACTATTCGAATTTTTGTACCCCCTAATATTATTGTACATGATCTTTGTGTTTATTGGTATATATTTCTCTAGGGGAATTTCCATTTTCTTTTTTGGTAATTTTATACCTTAATTTTTCCATTTTATATTTTTGCTGTCGTTTCTTATTTTTGTTGTTCTACGTAGTATTACTAACAATAACAGAAAACCTTAAACTGATTTGATTTCATTTATGAAAATTACTATAATTTAAGTAACTTTATTGGACAGATTGTATAGACTCAATTATTGTAAGGAAATGGAAAAAATAAATGTTGTGGGAGAATCTTAATTAATTTAAAAAAAGCTAAACGAATTCTTTAACATTGACGGGCATTAGGTACTTTACGTACATTATACTTAATATTTTGATATGTTTTAGTACTAAATACTACCGAAGTACTTTATTCTTAAGTACCAGTACGTTAATGGTTACTACTTGCTAAATAATTTGAATATTAATATACCCTGTTAAAAATTGACATATATGAATACAGTTGCTTCATACATGCCCATATTTATCTGTACATGGTTTATATGTGTTCATATACCATTCTTATGTGTTCATATGAAGAATAATATAGCTTCATTTGTGTGCATTAACGAAAGTTGAGCTAATATTTTAATATATAATCATACATGTCTATTTATCTATATTCATACATGGCCATTTGTGTATATTAACGAAAATTTAGATAATATTTATATATATGATCACATAATAACATAATATATGAATCCTATATGGTAGTATATGGACATATATGACATCGAATCACTTCATAAATGAGTTTGAATTTGTTCATACATGTTCATAAATTGATGCATATATGTTGACATTTAACCGGGTAATCAAAAGATAAAAAAAAATACAAAGAATAGTAAAAACAAATTTTAATAAAAATAATACTAATTTTAAGCAAAAAATTAGCTTATTTAAGCAAATTGATTTCCATTAAATGTTTTTCAAAAACTTTTGTAATGCTTACTAACATCTCTATGTTCAATGGGACCGGTCTTGCGTGTGTCACAGGATCGGTCCCTTCGTGCCAGAGACCGGTTCTCTACTAAACATTACCAACTGGCAACTTTAACATGGGCTTGTCATAGGAGGGACTCATTTGTCCTGCTTTAAACCACATAGTGGCATGCCACAGGACTAACCAAAGATGGGTATAAAGATGGGCATAAAAATAAACGAAGACTAAACAGCTTCCAATGAATAAAATTCTGGCCAACTGGCTTTTTCTTGTTAATAAGCATTCTGGTTAAGTGGTATGTCCTCCCTTTACCAGTCACAGGATTGGTAATTTTAGGACAGTTGACACTGCTTAACCTACTTCAGCATTAAATTATACCAGTCCTGTGATAAGTCACTTTTAGGTCAATTTACTAATCATACCCCATAGGGAGTAAACGGCCTAAAATCTCATAATTTTTCTGTAAAATTACAGATATTTTTGTAATTTTTATACATTTGCAAAGAAGTTAAGAGATGAGGAGACTTTCCCATTTTTGCCCTTCCCTGCAGAGATTTCTAAAAATTCCATTTTAGCGGACGTCTGCCATTTAAGACCTCCAGCTTAATAAAAAAAAATATACGGAGAAAAAATTATTGGACACTTTGATGAAAATGAATGTAAAAAATCTGAAACTCTAAATCTTTTGGTACATAATTTTTATAAAAATCGACCAAATGCTGTTCGCAAAAGGTGAATAATCTGACATTTTACACTACCATAGCTTTCAAACGATATATCACTTGGATTATCATTAAGTGGTTTATTAAAACTCTCGTGACAATGGAAGTATAAATAGTACAGATATATAGTATGTAGATAGTATAGATTTGAATGCACCTTAAAATACACTCATATAAATTATGAGTGTATTTTTAAGAGCGCTAAAACTTTCATTAATAAATTTTAAACATATTTTGCTCTTTATTTCGAGAATGGGTATTCATAGCACACTTTTATGGTTATTATATAACATCAAAATTTTTATTTACAGCAAAGTTTTTTGAACTTTCCTTGAAGACATACAAAATTCTTTGAATTTTTGTTTACATAATTAAAATTCTTTGAAATACTTATCTTATTTATAACATTATTTTCATTTCATTGTTAAACCTCCCACTTTAAACAAATAAACAATCTTCAGAAAAAAATTATATTGTATAAATAAAACTGTTTATTTTTTCTTAACATTTTTAACTATAAAATAAAGACATTTTTGCCTATAATCAAATTCGATTTTTTTTATATACTTTCATAACATTCTAATGCCAAATACCTAGAAGTATGCTATTAAATACAGCGAACACAAAAAAAAAATCGTTAACCAAATGCATATATTATCATATCAAATCATCTAATACTACAACCATTGAATTTTATTACATTCTTTTTTGTTTCTTTTGTTGTTTATACGGGATTTTTTGCCTCACTGTCGTTGCCTTCATTCATACTTAGTTAACACAATGATCTATTTACATAATCTTAATCTAAAGCTATTCGTTTACTTTGTATAGTAGTAATCCTATTAAAAGTCGTAAAAAAATACACAAGTGTATAAAAATGTTGCATATTTTTCGGATGGGCAGAGAGAATTTAACTGTAAAAAAATCTTCCTTAAATTCCTTCCGCCCTACAGTACAGCAGTTGTGGGAAACAAACTTATTTTCGTTTGTTTAACTGGCCTTTACTGGCAATTCTCGCCTTTCAAACAAAAACCAAAATAAAATAAAAATAGTAACACAATATGAGAAAAAAACATTGTGATTTTTATAGCTTTTAATACAATTTATTTTAATTTCTTATTTCTGTTATGTTGTATTTTAACTTGCACTCGGTATATTATGTATTGGTATTATAGAAATACTTAAAAAGAAAATTTAAGACTCAAGAAGTGAGGAAAATAAAAGAAATTGTATATGTTTAAGAAAAATTAGCAATTCAAATTTTTTATATAGGTTATTTTATTGTTTACTTGGAGTTATTTTAATGAAATTGTTTTTGTTTTTCATAAATTTGTTAATTTGTTAAGATATGGCTGGCAAATTTCTTCTTTTTTTTTAATAGAAAACCAATGTGTGATTCGATTCCTACCACAGATGAATAATAATAAACAATTTGAATTTGAATTTTTTATATAAATAGAACATTTTTGGTCTTCAAAGTTTAGTAACGTCATGATGCTTGTTAGGAAAAGACCTAACCACGTGGTTGATTACTAAGAAGACAAGAATGGAGCAAAATTGATTATTAATAGGTTTTTTGTTAAAGTTCTGCCTATTATATAGGCTCTAGCTTTTCTAAAACTTCGGGTTCTGATGAGATATTTAGCCAGATCGAAATACTAGTATCAACCTAGCTAATATGTTTGATTTGCTTTATTTTTGTAAATATACGGAGGTTGAAAGCTCGTTA
Source organism: Delia radicum (assembly GCA_021234595.1). Classification (NCBI taxonomy): domain Eukaryota; kingdom Metazoa; phylum Arthropoda; class Insecta; order Diptera; family Anthomyiidae; genus Delia; species Delia radicum. The sequence goes on along the minus strand of CM037855.1, from coordinate 5,748,118 downwards.
TAAATTGAAAATAACATAAAAATAATCTCGATGTATATAAAAACAAAAAACTAATATAACTGTAAAAAATTTGAAATTTAGATGAAAAATTTAGAAGAACTGCTTTGAATATCGTTTTCGTTAAATTATTTTTATTTTTTCATAATTTATTTATTACAACTGAGTACAATTAAGGCACAACTAGTAATATACATTTCAATAAAAAAATCACAATTTTATAGAAATAACCCATTGGTTAATACTAAGAATTTGAAAAATATTTATAATCACTAAACAAACGCCAGTTACAGATCCGTGAGCAAAGTTCTTTTAAGTCTTCTATGCTGCATATGATTTGTGATAACTTCACGTAGTTCTTCATTTCTATGTTGTAACATTCGTTGAGCATGTTTGTGCGCAGAAAGTTTAATTTCATCAGTGACTGTTCAATATTCAGGTCTCTGTGAATGTCACTATTTCTAATATACCATGGACTATCAGTTATCACTCGCAGGATTTTGTTTTGGAAGGTTTGAATTAATTTAATATTTGTTTTAGCTGGACATCCCCATATTTGGATACCATATTTCCACTTTGGTTTTAAAATTTGTTGATATAGAAGTAGTTTATTATTCAAAGTTATTTTAGATTTTGCACTAAAAAGTCAGTACATTTTGTTCAAATTAAGTTTAAGTTCGTTTACTTTTTTCTTTATATGCTCCTTCCACTTCAATTTTACATCTAAAGTCAAGCCTAAGTATTTAGCTGTATTCGCTTACGGAACAATACTATTGTTCATGTATATGGGTTTCAGGTTCGTAATATTTTTATAAGTACAATGTAGTTCTGATTTTTAGAAAAGTATGCTAAATCTTCTCTACTACGCCTATCTCAAACAATTGAAAATATGTCCATAGTAATTATAGTATTAATAGCACACTGTCTACGAAGACGATGAATAAAATTCAAAAATCCCCAATAAAATTGATATGTGTTGACTTTTTTTCTTTAATTTTTATTCTCCATTTTCTGGTCCAATTGAGAATCCTATTTGTATCTATGTGTAGCTTTTTAGTTGTCTCGTTTATTAAGAAATTGCAAATTAAATTGAAGAAAGTCAATTAAAAATTTAACTCATTATTCTTTATCCGCGAAGATGATTGAAAAACCCCACCGAAATGTTTAATCAAAAAACATTTTACTACCAGAGTAGTAAAGTCACCACTAAAAAGTTAAACCTCCCATGGCTTATACGTCGATTTAAATGATGAATGGATGATCGCAGGCTATGTACCATCACTGATGTTTAAGAGGTAAATCGAATTTGCGGGACTAGAAATAATGTTATATAATCTTATATACTATTATCCGGTTTTGTAAATTTTTTATTTTTTTTTAATTTAACCAATACTCAGGGATGCCCCCTTTTCATGCAGTGCATTGTATTGATCAGGAAAATAGGGTATGGGAGGGAGGAAAGATGGAGTAGTGTTTGTGGATATTTGATTTAAATTTTTCTAAATTGTAAGCAACAGGGAAGACTTCTGAGGGAAGTTTGTTCCACAGACGAATCTTTCGACTAAAAAACGAATTTTCTCTGTAATGAATTGTACGAAACACAGGACAATTAACTACAAACGGATGTGCTCTACTAGGTAAGCGAGTATTACGAATAAAAACTTGGGCACGAGGAATAAGCTCACTCATCTCAGATGAGCACCTCCCATTTTAATATCGATAGAAAAGTGTCACACAACCCACATTCCGCCGATGCTCCAATGAATCAATGGAGTTGGATACACTACTGTCATTGATAAGCTTCACCGCCCTCTCCTGAACTCGGTCCAGCAGCTTCAGAATAGACACTGAAGCCCCTGACCATATATGAGAGTTGTATTTCATTTTCGGCCGGATATAGCTGGTATAAATAGTAAGGAGATCGGATGGAATGAAGTAAGTCTTGCACCGTTTCAGAAAACCAAGACACTTGAATGCCTCTTTCGACACTTGTAATACGTGCTTATTCCCAGAACATCAAGAATATCCGATTCCTCAATACCTATACCATCCATAGCTACAGATGACAATGTTAATTCCATAACCCGTCTGTGGGTTAACATACAACATTGCGTCTTGCGTGCATTAAAATCGACCTTATTCGCGCGACCAATCTCAGAGATTGTAGAAAGATCTTGATTGAGTGTGTCATTCATGTTCTGCCGCATGACCTCTATATCCAAAGAGCTTGGCCTGTAATCGAATGCAAATGAATGACAAATGTTGCTGTCATCTGCAAAAGAGTAGATAGGATTGAAGGTCTGACCAAAAGGTCATTAATAAAAATAAGAAAAAGGGTAGGAGAAAGAACAGAACCTTGCGGTACCCCTGAATTTAGCTGAAACTCGTTTGATGAGACTCCATCTAAAACAACACGTATAGTGCGGTCTCTGAGAAAACTCGTTATAAATCGAGAGAAGACATTACCGACATCAAAAGCAACTAGCTTAGTCACGAGTGCCCCGTGCCACATGAGATCGAACGCCTTGGAAATACCTAGAGCAACCACTTTACTCTCACCAAAGCGGTGGAGTGACTGGCTCCAACGCCAACAGGTCTCCCGTAGATAGACCGCTACGGAAGCCGTACTGTCGATCATTTAAAAGTGAATTTGTCCCTAAATATTTCACAACATTTTGTAATTTTTGCAAAAAGTTTACCAAAAAATTTAAAATTTTCTACAAATATATTTTTTGAAAATATTTCTTTAACTCTACCTTTAATTGAAATTCCATGGCCTTGTTCGTGATATACGTCCCAAAGCCATTTAGAAATGATATGTCGCAAGGCCGATGCATCAAATGGTTATAATTTCGTTGAACGGTTTAATCAGACAAAAATATCTAGCACCCTGTATTCAATTTAATTATATCAAACTCAATTTGATATAATGCATTTATGTTGTAATATTTTACCCATTTTTTAACCCCGAAACTTGCGATTGCAAAGCTTAAAAAAAATTATGTGTCTGATGTCTTTTTTGTCCTTAACAACATATCCAAGTTTCGTTAAAATCTACGGATTCACTAAATTCAAGGATTCACTAAATTCAAGGATTCACATTATTTTCAAACATTTTGTTAAATATCCCACTGTGCACAATGTGATGGGTATATTGAAATTAATTGAGAATAATTGCTTACTTTAACATGTATGCTTATCAAATTAAATGTTATTATAAGTATTATATATTAAAAATTATGTTCAAAACCAGCATTTTTTTTAAATAATATTGTTTTTGTATTTTAAAGCAAAATCCTCCTTTTGGTTTGTTAAAAACAAATTTAATGATATTTTTCATACAACCTTCAAAATCATTTTCAACTTTTTAAAATACAATATATTTAACATTTTAATGACACATTTTTGTGGTTATTTTTAAACAAAATTTCATTTAACATTCAGTTTAATGTCATGTTCGCATCATTAAAATAAATACTAAATAACAAAAAAAAAAAAAACTCCCTCTAAATAATAACATTCACTGTTTTTAACAAGCTTTTTCTATTTATTGGCATTGATTCGACCAATATTAGCAAATTTTGGTACTGTTTCTATAAAAAAAAATCCTTGTTGAAGGAATAACGGGAAAATTAAAAGTACTTAAAATGTATTTATTTTGACAGTTTGGTATATAAAACACGCGCATATATAAAAACCGAATAATTTTGAAAGTATAAAAATAGACGTTAAATGGCGGAATAGGGAGGTTGAGTTGTAACTGCCATAGCCTTTTAACGTTAAAATAATATAAAGTATTTTTCTTAAACTTTTATTTTTATTTTATATTTGTTGCGGCCATATATTTTTTTTTTTTATGTAACATTGGTTTCATGACATTTGCCAAAAGCTATCAGCAGCAACATTTATTTTCGTTTATTCTTACTACCCACCATTTAGTTAATAACAACCAGAAGAAAATGAAGGAGTTTCCCCTTAAAAAAAATGTTATTTAATTTTCTTAACACATTTTTAAAGAATTTATAAGAAGAAAAGAAAACATCTTAATATTTTACTCTTGTTCGTCTTCGTTTATCTTGCTACAAAAAATAGTAGCTTCTGTAGAATATTTAATGTCTTTAAATATTTTTTCTATATGAAGAATTTTAAAAATGTAAGACAATTTGAGGCAAATATTATTAAACAGATTATTTGTATGATATGAATAGAATAATCTTTTAGGTATGTGTAAGCTGATGTTTTTGCATGCTAAATCCTTCAGCGTTAACCATTTATCTTTAACGGCTCAAAAATGATGGCGGTTTTATGTTTAAATTAAATTAGAAATATTTATATTACAGTTTTTTCTTGGCTTTAATTAAAGTTACATCAATTTATAGATCTTATTGTATCCCAGCAAAAATAATACGAAGTAGTTCCAAATAAACAACATTTTCATTACACACAAAGTAGCTACTACTACTGATTTTTCTGATCTAATGCTGGTCTTGTAGATCAGTTCCTAAACTTAGCATATAATGTCATCATATACTAATAGAAATGTCACGAATGTTACAATTTGGTATTTGACATACTCGAATGGAACCGGGAGTCTGTGTGTTTTAACAACTATTTTCTTTAATCTAGATGTCGCTTTGAATTTGTGTTTTCTGACCTTTAAATTTGAAAAACAATGATTATAAAATATCAGACTTAACAATAGTTTTCTTTCTTTTCAGTTGAACCAAAAACTATTATTCCGCTTTGTTTTTAAAGCTAGAAAGCTGTTTTAAAGTTTTTTTGTTTTAATTATAACATTTTAAGCACTCCTACAGATACATATTATCACTCAGTAAAAAGATGTGACTTGACATCATACCTTAATCACTAATTAAAAATAACAAATAAAGTTCTATGAAAAAGAACATCCAAAAATACAATCTTTCATAACCTTACACATAGTACTTTTAATAATGTGAAGTTTGAGGAATTTGCATTACCTCCGTCCTATGACAACCTCATGTTAAAATCATGCGTGCTTCACCTCAATTTGCACTACATCTGAATCCGTACATCTTTTTCCACTTTTTTTCGCTGGGATTGTATTTAACACATTTCCAAATATATATTACACCACCAAAAAATATAAAAATACACTCAAAGAAGTATTTTGTGATATATTAGAACTTGAAAAGAAAACCACGACTAGTTTCGAAAATATGCATTGTTTCCGGTTTCATGACATTTTTTTGGATTTAGGGTACCTTATTTGCAGTTTGCAGGAAATCATTTTAAATACTTTAAAATTCGCATATTAAACAACTTTTATATGCCTTATGAGGTTATGAAAATTTTGTTTGCTTTATAAAATGTAAAGCCATTAAAATTGTTTGATGCCTTTCTGATTTTGGTGTTAAGCTTATTAAAATCTTTTATTTCATGTTCCTTTTGGTAGTTGTCACAAAGCGAAATGTGTTTGAAAAAACTTCCTCTGTACCCGCTAGGAACGAAACAAATTAAATTTATTTGCTATTTTCAATTTATAACGATCTTTCAACCTCCGTATATTTACAAAAATAAAGCAAATCAAACATATTAGCTAGGTTGATACTAGTATTTCGATCTGGCTAAAGATCTCATCAGAACCCGAAGTTTTAGAAAAGCTAGAGCCTCCATAATACGCAGAACTTTAACAAAAAACCTTTTAATAATCAATTTTGCTCCATTCTTGTCTACTTAGTAATCAAGCACTTGGTTAGGTCTTTTCCTAACAAGCATCATGACGTTACTAAACTTTGAAGACCAAAAATGTTCTATTTATATAAAAAATTTTTAGTGTGTACTCTGGCTCTAAAAAAATTAATACATTTCGAACAATTTATAAGAAGTTTATAAAGTTTCTGCGTTTACAAATTTTCACTCGGAGGTGCTGTTTACTAAGAAACTATTTAAAATATAATTGTGAATGTCAGGCGCAATGAACATACTTTAAAAAAGAATTGCGCCAATTCCTTATAAATTTGTGACTGTGTAACGTTTCACAACTTTTTAAATGCTGTCCTCAAAACTTAATTCCATTAAATGGCGCAAAATCTTCATTGAAAAACATGCGAAAGTTTAAAAATCAGGAAATGTTGATTTCACTTGTATACCACCATACAACTTTTCCCTAAATATTGTTATGGAAGTTTCTTTTTTAGTGAATGAACTCCAAAGTTTAGTGTCTCTGTTTTGTATTGGTTTGGATCTGAAAGTTAAAAACTTTAAAAAAAAAATTTTTTTTTTGAAAAACCTGTAAGTTTCAAGTAATTTTTTTCATTTTTCGACATTTATGTGGACATAAATTCTTTTGGTGCAGTCTTTTCGACGTGAAACGTCGCATGCAAAAGCTTTTAAGTTTAGTCTATCTAACCATGTCCAACGTTTCTCTCAACTCAAAAAGCTTGAGAAATAAGAGGCATTTAAAAATACTTTCAGCAGGTGTAGAACATTTTTGAAATAACTCATATACAGTTTATTTAAAAAAAAAAATGTTTTCTGTTGCTGTTGTATTTTGTTGCTATCCTTGAATACTCCTTTTATTTTAACGTCAATACTGTTGTTGTTGTTTTTGTTATGTTGCTGTTTCTTGTCGATTTGGCGCGTATCTGGGTATGTTTATCACTTCTCTTTTCTTGTGCAGATGTTTATGGGTAGTGTTATATATTTTTTTTTGTGTATGTGTGTGTATTTTATTTATCAAATGTTATGTTGTTGATGTTTTTTTAACTTGATGCTACTGTTACTTATTGTGTTTTGTTTTCATGTCTCAAGATTGCTTTTGTTTTTATTTCATTTCCGTATTCTTTAAACAGTGATGCCAAAAAAAAATTCAGTCTGTACTTTTATTCAAAATTTTTACTAAGTTTCGTGTTGACTTCTCTTTGTATTGTAGTTCTTCATCTAAATTAAAATTAGTGAATTGTAGTTTGTTAATGAACCGGGTCTTCTTGGAAATTTAATGACTGGATACAAAGACTTTTAAGCTTTTGCAGTACAAACTGCTAAAACATTAGAAGATTTTTTAACGCATAAATTTTTCGAAATCAATAAGGTTTTTTGTAAGATCAGAAACATAATTTTTCATAGTAATACAGGAATTTAAAAAAAAAAATTTTTGTTGTGATATCCTCAATTTCTTACTTCTAGCAAATTGACATCACTGATTTTCGTTCTTAGGCAGTTTATAGATGTATGTATGTTTTCATGATACTTTAATTTTTATATGTATGTGTGTATACGTTTCGCCATGCATTATATTAAAATTACTTTGTATTTGTTGTATTCTTTACTTGACATGCTTGTGTTGTGTATAAAAGATTTTTGTTGATTGAGCTTATTTATGGCTGTATAAAAGTATAGTATTAAAATGGATTTTAATACATATTTCAAAAAACAAGACTACCACTACTACTACTACAGCTGGGTGGATCTACTCATATGGCTGCGTATATGTGTGAGTGTATTTCAGAGTGGATATTTAATGGATACTTTAAGGCTTTTAGTATCAGTTTATGTATAAACAGATGTGGGAAATATATATCTGACAGCCTAAAATTAGGCAATAATATTTATGTTTTTATATATCTCGTTTTCTGTTTAAAATGATTGTGGTATATTATGGTTATTTTTATCCTTATTATGCAAAATAATTTGTCCAAGTGACTCCTTAAATTATGTACACAAATTTTGTTAAATCAAATAGATTAATGATAAAAATTAAAAGTTCTTAAAATTCTAGGCGATAGACATAATATGTTTTGATTTAAATTAAAAAATATATAAATTTTTAGTTCAGAAGTCGGACTTGGAAGACTTTCAAGAAAAACCATTCCGATTATTTAGTATGATGACTAAGTCAATTTATTAAAAATTAGGTGACCTTTTTATTTCTATGAATAAGAAAGTTTTGCCTTGTTACTCTACTTTATTTTAGAGGAAAATGTATCAAGTATTCAATCAATATTCAAATACTTGTTCTATGCAGTGTTGCCAACCGCTTAATTTGATTATCGGTATTCCATAATGGTATTTTGTGCATAATTCGTTAGTGCATTTTAAGGTTAACGGTACTCCCTTATGTCTGTTAAATTTTTCAATAGATATGTTTATAGGTATATGGTTGACTATATTGTTGAAATTACATAAACTATAGCATACATTTAGGATAAATGTAAACAAATTTAAAATATTGCATAATTTCAGTAAATATTTGTAACATAAAATATTAACTTCCTAAAATGATTTTAAATTTTATTAAAAACTGAAATAATTATTCTTTCAATTCTAGTTTTCTTCTGAATATTTTTCTTCCTTGTAATTTACACTTCCTAAAGCAAAAACAATGAAAATTTTGTACACATTTCTACATGCTCTTTTCAATAAATATTTCCATATAAAATCTGTATGTCTTTTTAACAAATTCATAAACTTAACATGAGTTTTTGTTTGTTTGTTCATTCTTTACTTTAAGGAACATGATGTAGTGTATGATGCATGCAAGTGCATGCATTAGTTAGTAAAGTAAATATAAAAACTAAAGTATTTTGTTGTTTGTGTGCATATTTTTTTCATAAACTAACAAGCAAAAAATGCAAAAGTACATATGTATGGCTTTGGATATAATACTTGTAGCATAATGTTATATGTAGTGTATAATGATTTCTATAGAGACTTTAAACTTTTGCTCATTTTTAAGTTTTATACGCATTTACTATAGAATATTCATACTAAAACGTTGCTAAGTTAACTTAAGAAAAACGTGCTAAGATTTACATATAGACTATAATAAAGTCCGCTTCATATTTATAACCCATGCATGAAATTATAATCTATAAAATGTAAACAAGCAAAGTTACCCTGCATTTTTTAATTGGGTGTGAATTGACAGAATGTCAGTGATTAAAATATTTATTTGGTCTGAATTAATTGTAAGTTTTTGTTAGAGATATTGAGTATTTTCTGAAGACCTTTTTCCTCGTTTTCATAAATATAGCACTGCTAAGATTTTTTTTTAGGGTTTTCAAAAGTATACACCGTTTTTAACGATTTTTGTTATAAGCAGTGTTTAGTAGAAAAATGCTAAAACAAACCGCCTTTTCTAGTTTGGGAAAAGGACAAATTTTTGGCTTTTACTTCACAAAAACTAAAAATTTTAAAAATTTCGCGATTAATTGTTTGAATTCGAAGGGTAGTCGCCAATTTTTTGAATGATCACCGAAATTATGAAACAAAAAAGTGAAGTCGAATCGCGCTAGACGCTGGATTTTAAATGCTGCAAGTTATTTTACCATAAGCTGCAGAGAGCTCAGTGCCATAGTTTCCGAAAAGATCATACAAATTGGAATACGGAATGCCAAAATTAAGATATCATTTTTTGATAAATTAATCTTTTCACTCAAGATGATATTTTCAGAGGAGAAAAAACGGAATGTAGATGGATCTAACGGAAAAAACCCAATATTGGCGAGACTTACGTAAAGAAAACCGATAATTCTCATGTCGCAATTTTGATTATACTGAATGTACGCTGGAAATTCAGTTAACATCATCCAGAATAAAGAGTTCTGATTATACTGCATTTTTGCTTTGCAGTTTAGTGCCATTTTTACGAGACCAGCCCAATGGAAACTGGATTTTCATGCAATTTAATGCAAGAATTTATACCAGCAAACTAAACTAAAATGTGGTTTCGCGAAATAAACATTCCACTTCTTGACTGACCTACATGCTCACAAGATCTGAACTTCATAGAAAATCTATGAGGTATATCGGTTCGTAAGGTTTACGCCAATGAGAGGCAATTTAACAGAAAAATCCGACATTTTAACAGTCGTCAAATTTGGAATTAAACTTATTACAAAACATAATCTACACTCTTAATATTATTACGTTAAAAACTTTATAAAATACCTACTATTGAAAACACAATTAAAAAAAAGGACTACTGATTTTCCATCATATTAAAACCATTTTGATATTAATTTTTAAACATTGTTTATATAACCGATTAAAGTAGTAAAAACAACAGAAAGTCTTTGAAAACAACCTTCTATATATTTTAATTGATTCTTCATTTAAAAACAAACTTAACAAATTAATGGTTAATGGTTAAAAAGTTAAAAAAGCGATTTTTCTTTAAAAATCTTCAACTCAATATCAAACTCAGAGATTAATTGAGTTTTTGAAAAGAATCCTTTTTCGCGATTTTTTAATTAGGATATGTAACCAACAAAACGAACAGTTATTACCAGATGTCAAAATAAAAATTAGTTTAAATTTTATAAAGCTGCATTTTACATGGGTTATAAATATGAAACGCACCTTAGCATATCCTAGAATATGAAAAGTTATTACATTTTATATGTTGTGAAGCCTTTATTTTAAAGTTTTTCTTTTTTTTTTTTAATATTATTAAGAGAAAAGTTAATAAAAAAAATTCTTGATAAACTCTAATATTATACATGTGTATTTCTTACATATAATTGAGGAACAAGCAAAAGTGAAGGAGGTTGTAAAAACTCAACGAAATTTATAAAAGGCACAATTAGAATAGATGTAGTTTTCTCTATTGAAGATAAAACTATCAAAACCCGCTATAAAAGGCGATTCCAATAACTAAAAAAATCCATAATTTTCAAAGCAAATAAAACTACATTTATTTAGATTTTGTTCAGTGTCTGAATGAAGTGTATTACTGGAATTTAATAGCATTTTTTAGTACTTTTTGGCTTTATGTTTTAAACTCTCATATAATGTTTTATATTTCTTCTTATATGTTGCCATACACATAAGTTGAAATAATAGCTTTAGTTTCATTATATACATGTATTTTTTTTATTATAGTTTGAACTTTTAACATCATGTATGTATAACTATTTATTGATTTTCTTTCATATTCTTAGAAAGAATTAAATATGTTGAGTAAGAAATAATTTTAGAAAATTGAGAGTAATTGAAAGTTTTAATATATCAATTTAGGTGTTTTTGAGCCTTAAGGTAGGCTACAAAAAATTTAAATTAAGAAGCGTAAAAGTATGTTATAGTAAAGAAGACTTTCGATAATATTTTTATATTAAACCTATATTTGGCAATTTATTATGTATATATCAATAAATAAGGTCGTTAAGTTGTTATTTAACTTTTGGCATTTGGTGGAAAATATCCTGAAATGTTTAAATTAAAATTTTGAATGAAAATTCAGCATTTATGAGTTTAACATGATCTCATGAAATATGCAACAGCGATTATTGTATACAAATTTTAAATTAGTTAGTAAACGAGAGATGTTGGTTAGTTCGGTTAAAGATCATGATTTTTTTTTTCCATATTAACAGGAAAATTATAATTTTATTTGTGATAATTTACTTTAAATAACAGAAAAAACACTAAGAAAAAAAGTTATTTGACACCTGCATGAATGGAGGTGTCCTTCATCAACATTCTTCGTGCCTTAAAGTGTTGATTAGTAAACTTCAAGGGATACATTGAATTTATAAATTATTATTTTGAATAACATATTCACTGAACTGCAGGACCGATTTAAAAATCTTAAAAGAACACTTAAATTTATAAAAAAAAAATCAATGTATTTGTTTAACTCTTGAACTTATTACTTGAGAAGATTTCTATGAATATATATGAGATTCTTACGAAATTATAACTATGATCAATTTTCTACAAACTTGATATGCTTCTTGGCAAATTTTTTTTTTTTTTTTCTTTACAGTAGACTGATCTTACAGTAACTGAAAAATAAAAGCATACACAATTTCTGTTTTATAAGAAAACACGAAAAATTCATTCAACTTAAAAAAAAAATCATAAATGTACATTTATACTGCACATTAAGGTGGTTCATTTTTTATTTTCTTGCATTTTTATACACTCGAAAATATTGAAAACTTCAATTCGCTTGCTCATATGCATTTCGAAACATATTCAAACTTTTGGGCATGGTACCATTTTGAAATACAAAAAAGATATAACAGATGAACCGCCTTACTGTACATATTTTTCTTCTTAAACGCCTAAATGTGCACTTCGTGTAAAATTACAAAAAAAAAATATTAATAAAAAGTATGTATGCTCTTTTAGAAAGTACAGTACAAAACAAGTGTTAAGTGTGAAGTTTTGTTCTTTAGTACTTAAGGTGTTGAGTAAGGAAAATCCTTTTACACTCCAAGTATTTTAAATAGTGTTAATATGTAAGACAAGCAGCCTAAAAGTAGGCAGCATTAAGTTTTATTTAACAAACAAACAATGGGTTATTGTAGAATGAAAAGTTCAACAAACGTTTAACAAAAAGAGCAAAAATTATAAGGGACAAACAAAAACTACTTCAAAAAACATTTAATAAAAAAATAGAAAAATTAAAGATCTTTTATTAAAAAAACTTAAATGATATTTAAATCCAAGCCAACCGTCAGCTACAGGAAACAGTAAACAGAAACCTACGGTATTTTGTTGGGAAAAACGATACGAATAAAAGCTATAACAACTTTTAATTTTTTTTTTAATGGGCGGACTCACAGGTGTTGAACATTTCTAAATTTAAATTTGTTTATGATATTATAATTTAATGAAGTTAAAATGTTTAAAAGTTATACTGCCAATAAAAATGTTTTATGGAAAATTCAGATTTATTTTGTAGAAATAAATCGTTAAATATGCCCTATGGCGAATGAGGAGTCAATTGATCTAAAAGTGACTGTTGGTTAAAGAAGGACTTATCACTGGTATAATTTAATACTGAAGTGGGTTAAGCAATTTTCTTAAAATTACTAATCCTGTGACTGGTAAAGGGAGGACATACCACTTAGCCAGAATGCTTATTAACAAGAAAAAGCCAGTTGGACAGAATTTTACCCATTGGAAGCTGTTTAGTTTTCGTTTATTTTATACGACATGGCGCTTTTGCTACAGCCTTGTGGTATGCCCATCTTTGGTTAGTCCTGTGGCATGCCACTATGTGGTTTAAAGCAGGACAAATGACTCTCTCCTATAACAAGCCAATGTTAAAGTTACCAGTTGTTTACAAAGGGTAGGGTTTAGCAGAGGACCGGTTTCTGGCACGAAAGAACCGATCCTGTGGCACACGCAGAACCGGTCCCATTCCCCATAGGGTGGTGTATCGCAAATATTCAAATAAACTCCAAATATTTTTTCTACAATTAAAACTTGAGTATACTTGAGTATATTGCATTACTTATGAATTGTCACTGGATGCTGTCCAATGAAACTTCTCATTAATCTAATGCACCTATCCATAAAGTTTAAAAAAGTTGTACTATTTCTTTAAAATTTCATGCGGCTAATAAAAACTCTTAGTAACAATAGTTTCATCAAAACTACTTATGAAGCTTTTAAGTAGTTCGTAGTTCAAGTTTAAGAAATTTTTCATATACATTGTGAAGAAAACTTCACTAGTTTATTAAAAAAAATTCATTAAAACTCTCTTAAGAAATTTTCTCTGTGTACGTTTGACCAATGTCATATATATCATGCGATCTGTTGTCCTTAATATATATTAGTTTTACTAGTAAAATCTTGGAACTTTCTAAAAAGGGTAGTTGGGTGGTTCCTTTAAATTTCTATGAAATTCGGATATAAGATAGAGGAGACGAAAGTAAAAAATTTATAAGAAACATACCTGCCCAATCGCATATTTAGAGATTAAAAATAGGATTTAAAATTGTTGGAAACTTTTTGGTTTTAAACTTTTTTCTTTTTTTTTTTGTAAAGATTATCAAAATGCTTTCCCTTTGACATTAAATTTGTATATTGTTTGAAAAAGTTTGGAAAAAAGACAAACAGCGAATAAATTGGGTTATTTTTAATGCCAAATGTAAACCTTTAAACGTGAAATTTGGAAGCTAAAAAGGTACTCATTCCTATTAATGTTGTTCTCTTTATCACATATCCAAATTTTATGGCAATCGAAGCGTAGTCCATCAGCGGTCCTTCCTTGTGAGTAGATTTTTAACAGCGTCTTATTACACAGCATGTAGGAATGTAGTTCTGAATTTTTTCAAAATGTTTTATATATGCCAACTATGTCAACTATGTTTATTTTTGATTTGTTTTTTCTTGATGTGCTCTGAGGTTCGATTAAATAAAAAAACTACAAAATCATTTTTATCCTATTTTATTGCCCAATATTTCAACTAGAACCTCTAATCATCTTCCCGGGGTTTTTAAATATATTTAATAACCTTCACAAAACACTTCTTTTCTCTTTATGAACTTTTTAAGCAGAATAAGTAGTAGTTTGTAATCGTTATTTAATATTTTAAATACCCCTGAAAGATGATTGGAGATTCTAATCGAAATATTGGGCAATAAAATAGAATCAAAATCTTTTAATAGTTTTTAATTTTGTAAAATTATCTGTTAGTACAAAACTATATTGGCTTAGTTAAATTTCTAGCATATTTCCAATTCCATTAAATACTACTTATTAAAAGTGAAAACTAAATTGGTTAATATCTGGCAATTGTATTTTTTTTTTTTTGTAAAAATTAAAAATTATTTTAAAGTTTCATTCGTTTTAGAAAATTAGTTAAAGTTACTAAAATAAATTCTACGAAAACCTGTTAAAAATCTCCTCATTGCTAAAAATATATAATTGACCCAAAAAAACTTTTAAGAATTTAAATACCTGCCATAAATATTTTATAAAACTTAAAAAAATATATTTTAATACCTAATCGTTTTATTGTTGTTTAAAATATTTTCTTCTTTTGTAATTTTTAAAAATGAAATAAATTCTACTTAATTTTTATTTTATATAATGCATACAGTTTTCTCTGTCTTTAAATAATGCAAAAAAAATCCTACAAAAAAAAGGAGAACTAGAATTATGTAGAAAAAAAATTCTGATATATCATCACATTTGTTTGGTCAAAAGAATTTTAAAGAGCTTAAAAACGTTTTATCTATGTTTTTTAATGTCATGACTGGTTGGTATGTAGTTTAAGCAAAAAACAAAAAAATTGTTGCATAATTTTAAGCTGCTTCTGAAATACAAACGCAAAAAAAAATGTATTTGCATAAAGTTGACAAAAGAATTTTTCTATGTATAGTTATTGAACTCTGTATGTTGATTTTATATCTTTGCAATAGTTGAATAATAAAATTATTCACAAGAATATATTTTAAATTTTATGAATTTTTCATGCGTTTAAAACAGTTCTAGAGCATAAGGTTGAGTTGAAGGATAATTATTTTTAATATTTAAAATTTAACGAGTTCAGTGAACTAATTTTATTTAATTAAGTGGATATATTAATTATTCACATCTAAATTTGGGTGATTATAAAGTTCCTATTATTTAAACTTTATTTCCCTTATTACTGGGTATGTTTAGTTTTTACCCAGCAAAAATTGTTCTGCGAAAGAGTGATTCAAATTGAGCATTTTCATCGACGAATTTAACATTTGTTTGTCCCACAATAAGGAATAATTCTTAAAATGTAAGGAATGGGGAAAGAGCAATTAATTGGATATTGTTTTTTATTAAAAACAATTTTTTAATAAATACTAAATTAGAAAATTAGAAAATTTAAAAAAAATCAACAAAATTGTAAAAAAAAAATGGTCAAAATTTAAAAAAATCGAAAACATTTGAAAAAACTGCCAAATTTGAAAAAAAAAAATGACAAAATTAAAAAAACAAGCCTCAGAATTTGCAGAAATTTAAAGAAATTGCCAAAATTAAAAATCCAAAATTCGAAAAAATCTCTAAAATTAAAACAGAATTACTAAAATTGAAAATAAAATCCCCAAAATTAAAAAAAAACACGAATTTTTCACTTTAATCGATTTCTTAATATTGGCGTTTGTTTCTGTGTTGTTTATTATACGTTTTAAAAACTGGAAATTTTGTTTATATCAAATTGATTTTCAATTAAACAGTTAATACATATTATTAAACATATAATTGAAAGTGTGTTTGAAATCGAACAAAAGTTTAATTCAAATTTTGTTGACAATAATTTATTCTGTGTATTTTGACATAATCTTTTAAAACAGAGATACCACTACGACCCAAACTTAAATAAAATATAAATAAATAAATTTAAGCCTCAAACTTTGAACGAAATGCATCATGTCCTAACGTGGAAAAATTGACTCAAATTTTCACAAATTTTTTAGACTAAATGTAAACAAATTTTAATCGGCGCTCCTTGAAATGCGACGTTTTAAAATTAAGCAGCTGAACTAGTCTTCGTGTTTTAACGATGTTGTTTTTTTCTAGAAATTTCGAAGAATCTTTATTTTAAGAATTGATTAAAGAAAATTTTAATTATTTACGAAAAAGTTAAAAATGGAGAGTAAACACACAGGAACGCTGGAAAAGCAACTGAAATCGTCCAAAATATAAATCAAAGTGAATTGGAAATACATAATTTAGTTTAAATAAGACCTGGGCGATGTGACGTATATTATTAAATTTTCCAATTGCATATTTTTTCTTTATCATTATTTCTTTTATTCTGCAATCACACTAGTTAGCTTAAACGCTTAATTGAAAAATTTATGATTTTATTAATACAAGACATGGAGTATAGTCCCGATGGGCTCCCTCTGATCTTAAAAAGAGTCGGATATATGAAAAAGGAGAAAAAGGTAGTGAATAATTTTTTTCACCAATATTTAAAATAATTCAAATAAGTGGCGGCCTGGGTCCACGACATACTGTCAAAATGGCTTTTCAAAATGTGTGTTTCCCCGAGTATTTTAACGCTGTTTTTAAATAAGTCTAAATTTCCTAAACTTTAAACAAATTTTCATACAAAGATCACCGCCACTTTTAAACAATAAGTTTAAAGGGCACCTTTCCGACAAGCTTCCTTGTAAGTGTCAGGCAATTTATATAGGGTATTTGCCTTTTAATTTGTATGCAAAATCTGAAACATTTCAGTTCATGAATGAAAAATAGGTAGTTTTTGAACGCCCGGGTAAAAATAGTTATATATAGTCATATAGTATATCTGGCTTTGAATGAAGTCACATTACGACTAATATCATTGTATACAAATACATCTGAAAATTTTTATTGAGAGATTTTTTTTATATGGTACTTGATATTATTATATGTCTCCAAATCTTAGTCCATATATAACTACATAAGCCATATAATAATAATCCAAATATATGTAGTGATCGATATAATTATATACGGTCCCATGTTAAGTCTTATTAAGCTATATGTGACGCAATACTGAAATATTTTTCTTACAGTTTTATATAGCATTATATATAATACCATAATATAATATTTTATAGAGCAATTCCATATGAAAGCGATCACCTTTTGGACGACCCCTCTCCGATTTTAAAATAAATAGTCTCAATCGATTGCCCAGCAAAAAATAATGTACCTACATATTTTTTTTTTTTTTTATAGTGACTGGTTTAGTGGTGGTGTGCACCACTGTCATGTGACAAAATTGAAGAATTCTTCATAAGGGACCTCATTGAAAGTTGTTTTAACTATTAAAGCGATCGCAACGAGTGATAGCTCGTTGGAAAGGTATTGAATCAGGCTTTAATTGAAAAATAAAATTTTCCTAATTTTTCTCAGAAATTTACCTTTTTTCCCATGAAAATTAAATTTTCCCATGAAAATTAAATTTTCCGATTTTCCACAGAAGCTCCTAAATTTTCCGGCTAATTTTATTTTTTTTTGGATTCCTCATAATTTTTGCTTTAAGAATCAGCAATAAAAAAATGGGCCCGACTCCTTGTTTGGACAGGAGAAGAGCATTTTAGAGACCACCTTGTTCTCATTGTTTTTATATTTTTTATAATTGAATTATTTTTAATTATTTAACAAGAAAAATTAGGAAAATTTTATTTTTCAATTAAAGCCTGATTCAATACCTTTCCAACGAGCTATCACTCGTTGCGATCGCTTTAAAACAACTTTCAATGAGGTCCCTTATGAAGAATTCTTCAATTTTGTCACATGACAGTGGTGCACATCACCACTAAACCAGTCACTATAAAAAAAAAAAAAATATGTAGGTACATTATTTTTTGCTGGGCAATCGATTGAGACTATTTATTTTAAAATCGGAGAGGGGTCGTCCAAAAATTTGCCAATTTTGATCGTTTTCATATGGAATTGCTCTATAACGAAATTATTTTCAAGTGATTTATTTTATACAATTTCAAATAAAAAAGTGTATATTTTTTAAGATAATAATAATAATAAGCCATGCGCTAAAATATTTTAGAGCTACCTCTTTGTGGGCATAGGCTCTCAATAAGAAATCTCCATCTGGAGCGTCTATTTGCAAAACTTCTTAGTTCTAATAAGCTATTTATCTTTCTATTACTTTTTCTAAGATAATACCACTTAATTATATATTTTTGAAACACTTGGTATTTAAAATTGTTGATTTCTAGAAATTTTAATTTTGTACTTAAATACTTTTACCCATAACTTCAACTAATTGCCCTGTAATTAAATACCCAGATGTTGTTACTTATCCCCATGTTTGGTATTACAAATGTTACAAATTTTCCAAGGAAACGTTTAAGCTCACAAGTATGAATGTAGGTCTGAAATTATTAATGATATAGAAAAATTTCACAAGGCAATGATTGTGAAATGTAATTGACGTCGCCCATGTCTGCTTTATACAGGAGGTTTTTGTTTCAAAATGATCTGAAAAAAGATTTCAATTATTAATACATTATTGTCCGTTACGTGCAGATAGGTAAAAATTTAGCAAAAAAGTTGTACCTCGAGTGTGCACATATTTTTATAAGTTTCCCCGGGTTACAAAAAAGAATACATAATCAAAATAAAAAACCGAAAAAGCAAACCACCCCTACCTACGTGCCTGCATATATTCCTCTTTGTCTAACTTTTCATCTTCACCACCATACTAAGTCAACATTTAATTTAAGCTTTGCCATACACTCCTTCTTACCTCTGGTTAGTTTTCGCATCTGGCAACACCTTTAGTAACAAATTATTTCAACTCGTGAAAATTTTATTAAAATTGTAGTGCTAATATAAAAATCTTAATTTAACTATTTAAATTAACAAAATTTACCTATTTTTTTAAATAAATTTATTAATCGGGTCTTAAATTTAGTTTTCAATATAAAAGTTTACGAATGCAAGTGATTTTAAACAAAATAGTACACTAATAAGTTGAGGCTGCCTCCCGGGGCCACGTGTCGCGTCTGGTGTATTTGTTTTGTAAATTAATCGGTTTCATATATAAAAAAATAGAATTTTTTTTAAATAATTTTATTAAGTGTATAAATATCTATAATTAAATTTAAAAAAATTGGCTCCGGCAAAGAAAATTCATTGAAATTGAACAATTGAGCCTCCGCTGGCCAATGTATTGTGTTGTTGTTTCTTGTTTTATTAGAGCAAGTGCAAAGAAAAAAAGAAAAAAAGAAAAAAAAGAAGAAAAGAAAAAAAGAAAAAAAACAACAAATGACACCACTAGTATGGTGATTTGTTATTGTATTGTTAGTGGTTAACAAAATTACTAGTGATGTTTATATTGAGATTAATATTCAATTACTATTAAACAGAAGCACTGGAGGGAGCTTAAAAAATATGCATACACTGCAAAAAGTTTTAAGGTAATTTATATTTTATTAGATTTAATGATCAAAAAATAATACTTTTAAACACTTTTGTCTCGTTTAATATTATATCCCTCTTGTTATGTCAAATTGATCCAATTTTAAAATTATTAAAAATTATAAGGGAATGTTTGATAATATGGGCTTAATCCTGGTTTTCAGCTATATAATAAAAATATGGAATATTTTAAATACATCAGCTTATAGACCAAATTTTTTATTTTTCAAAAAGCTGAAAAGCTATTTTTAGTGATCATGCTTCCTATAGTGAACCTAAATTAAAAGCGTATGAAACGAATAGAAAATGATATAAAATCGACAAAAATTTGTATTAAAATTTAAATTTTGTACATTAATTAGCTATAAAATACAAATTAAAAATCGTGTGCCTTGAAACTTTTCAAATATTTCCTCTGATTTATTTCTAAAATATTTTAATATACGATTAATTAATGATCGACCAGCCTGTGATTTTTGAACTTTGGACACGGTAAAAGTTTCGAATTATTTAGCAAATTTAGTTTTTTTACAAGTTCCAAGGTTACGCTGATATGTAACTTTACACATTTTCTCACGTTTTTACAAACTTCGCGATACCCAGTAATGGGTTGAGGGTATACTAATATATAAAAATGCAAGAAGGAAAATTTTCTGACAGAAGAAAAAATCAAGAGTAAAATGTTTCCCAGCCAGTAAAATTTGGACTTTTTTGAGGGTTCTAATGCTATGAGTCGAAAATTAATGAAATAAAACACATATTTTTGAAATTTCAAAATTTTATTGTCAAAAATTACAAATTTTTTTGGACAAAAATATGAGCATTCCAAAAAGAATCATAAAAGATACAAAAATAGACTTAGAAATGTAATTGAATTTGAATATTTTGTGAACAATTCAAAAAATGTTCCAAAAAAGATTTATTGGCAAAAATGCACTTTATGGGGCGTTCCTCAAAATAAAATAAAATTTATGACCCCCTCTGGAATTAAAAAAGAAATTTTTTTTCTATCTGACCTGGGGGTCCCAAAAATCGAATTGCGTAGAAACATTTAAGTGTGGGTACTCAAATGAAAGGAAATTGCCTCAGGATTTCATAAATTACATCTAGAGCTATTTTAAGTATGTTTTTAGTACAAAGGAAGGAGGGAAGGAGTTTTATGTAGTTTTTTAGATCTTGTTTGCTTGCTGGCAGGGTTAAATAAAAAACTTTAAAACTATTAAAGTTTTAGTGAAACGTTTGAAAGCAAGTTTTAAAAAAATCTAATTTTCAATAAAAGTGAAAGCTTTCAAAGAAAATTGTTAAAAAATTAAAATAAGTTTTAAATATAAGAACCGTTTAAAGTTTTGAGTACAATCATAGAAATAAACCCGGAAAATAAGCTCAAATGACGTTGCCGAAAAAAATTTTAAAATTAGCAGATCTTTTTTGCTACATATTAGTAAAATAAGAACAGGAAAAATAAATCTATTAAATTTACAAAATTTTAGTTTTATTAGAGCTAAATTTTTGTTCATTGGAAAAACAAATAAATATGCTTAAATCAGCAAAAATGTAGCTAAATATTAGTAGACTAAAAACATCAAACAAAATCGGTAATATCAACAAAAATTTAGCTTTATTTACCTTAAATTTAGTGGAATACAAATAACAGAATATTCTGCTGAAATCAAATATTTGGTAAAAATTATAAATAGCTGATTTCGAAAGCGTAAAAGAAAAATCTAATAAAAAACGTTGAAAATTTCACATTTTTTTTGGAGAATTTTTTATTCTATTAATAATAATGCAGCAGATAAATTTGCAACTTTCAATGAACTAAAACTTAGCCTAAAAATAACTTAAATTTTGTAAATTTAACAGATTCATTTTTGCTGTTCTTATCTTTCTAATATTCAGCAATAAAAATCCTGCAGAACTCGGCAGTATTACCTGTCCATGTCATTATGAATTAATTTAAAATATTGAGTAGTATCGATTATGAAAAATATAAATAGCACTCGGCAACAAATTTCAGGTCGTTTCATCGCCAACTCAATGAGGCCAACTCAATGGTTCCAAAGCGAAGTTAAGGTACGCTATTGCTTAAATAAAACCTCTAAGAGGTTTTGCTAAGTTGTTTCGGATTTTTATTTTATGACATGTTAATTATCTAGTTTTTTGGTTTTAGATTCCTATGTAACATTTTTAAAATTTTTAATTTTAACACTATTTTTAAGGTTTTTGGTACCTTTTTTGGAATTTCCGTCGTTTTTTACAAAGTTTTTATGTTTTTTTTTTGCCAATTGTTTACCCATTTTTCATACGGTTTGCACGTTTTCCACAATTTTTTTTTTTTTTTAATAACTACGTTTTTTAATCTTTCCCGATATTATTTTACGTTTTAAAGAGTTTTACGCCTTTTTATTTGGTCGTTCTACGTTTTTCTTTTTTCGAATTGTTAATTTTGTTTTATTTTTACGCACTTTTTTCTATTCGTTATATGGTTTCTTTCGGCCAACGGCCCAAAATTGGGGTTAGCGTAAAGTAAAAAGACAAGTGTTTAAATATGGATATTACAATTTATTGAAGAGATGCTAACCCTTTGAGATTTATAGTTCAAGTGTTGTTTTCATTAAACAAGTTAGAAGCATCTAATCTCTGTTTTAAGTGCATATTCATAGATTCACAAAGTCTATGTTTGTTTTTTGACATTGAATAAAATACTTTTGTTTACAACTTTGATTTAACCAACAAATTTAAACTGTTATAAAATAAATTCAGAAATAAATTCACAATTAAAGGTCGAAAAAACATAATTTTTATTTTTAATAAAAATTATAACAAACTTGTAAAAAAAAGGAAAAGTACCGCCTAGTTTACTTCCCCTGTTTTGTTTACAAACTAAACAAAATATAAAAAGGAGAGAACAACAAAAAACGTGTATTGAATATCCACCAGAGGTGGACCTTACGCATCAAACAAGTTTTCAATTTATTTTTTGATCAATGGTTATAATCTTTAACCTCAAACTCATATGTATATTAGTTCTCATGTAGTGAGTAAACTAGTTCATATGAATGTTTGATGTTTGACATGGGATTGTTACCGCTTTCAAAACGTGTTCTGATGATGGGAACCTAGAAAATTCCTGAAATAGATCTATCAACACATTCCTGAAAGGGTCAAATAATAAATTTGAAAACAAAAAACTCTATAGATTATTTGTTAGGACAATATCCTAATGAAGAATTATAGAGTATGGCCTCGAACTTGAATAATTTTCATTTTCATAAATTCAGATTTTTATAACGTTAATTTCGAATAAATTCCTTGTAATATACTCGTACTTTAATCAAGTTTAATAATTTTCTAATCTTTTTGATTTAAATATAAAGTTTTAAAATTGCTAATTTTGGTGTATAAAATATATGTATTTTATAAAGGGTGTTTTATTTTGAATAAACTTAATGCAGAGGAAATTTGTCAATCATATTTTGGATATAAATATGTATTACATCAATACAATAGTACACTTCATTGCCTATCTCATGTTGTGTATAATTTTATACACAAAGTGTACCCCAATTGTTGTCTTTTGGATTGTTTCCTGTTTGGTTCTAGAATTTTGGCACCTTTTTTTTTAACGTAAAAAGCTAAATTAAATTTCAGCATTTTTTCCGTGTTTGTTATTCAATGGTGCAAGTAACTAAACTCCATAAAATCTTCATTTTTATTATATCTGCATTTTCAATTTTTTTTTTCAAGAGATTTTTTTGAATAGAATAAAAAGTGTAAATGGAAAGGAATTTGGTGCAAATTATAATTTTGTAAACTTTTTGCAAGTGGCTAAAGTCTTAAAGGATTAATAACAAGGAAGCAAACTCCGTATTTGACGGTAATTATTTCTCCAAATATTTCGGATTTTAATGAAGTTTTGAAATCAAAAACCGGATACAACTATAGCTGATTTTGTATATATTAGTATCAGTTTAGATATAAATTTATACCGCTATATAATGTAATTTAAACTGATATTATCAAATTAAAACAAAACTAATGCAGACTTATATAATTATAAGGGCCCATTTTGCGGATAAAACTATATAAAGACTCATATTAAATTTCGTATGATTAAATGAAGTATCATATTATTTATTTTTTTATTAATCGGGTTATTAAAAGTCGAAATTTGCTGTGTGCACTAGGGTTATCATTTTTGAGTTCTTTTGCAATTATCAAATCTTAGCTACCCTATCCGTATATTAATTAGTCCATAAAAATATAAAGTAACGCAATTTTATTTTTTCGCGGTTACCAAGAAGGTTTTCGCATAATCCTTTTTTTTGTTTAATTAAACTAAAAATTTATATTTAGCGTCAATTTTAACGTAATTAGACAATAACGATTTATATCCAACTTAAAGGACACAACCGTTTTCAAATTTGAAGTGTTTCGTGGATTTGGTTAAAACAGATTAAAGCGCTGTTTTGCGATATAGACATAAAAATTCGCAAATAACGAACACAATACTTAGAAAGTTATTTAAAATATGTTGTGCTTCAAAAAAAAAAAAAAAATTATTTTTTAAACCTCCCACTTTACGCTGGAAGTTTATGTTTCAAAATAACCTGAAAAAGCGATTTCTATTATTAATACATTATTGCCCATTACGTGCTAATAGGTAAAAATTTAGCAAAAAAAAAGTTGTAACCCTAGTGTGCACATATTTTTATAAGTTTCTCCGGGTTACAAAAAAAAAAAAACATAATCAAAATAAAAGAATCGAAAAAGCCCCCCAGATCATATATTCACATATTTCGAATGGTGTTTAGTAACATTATTAAAATTGTACTCTATTGCCCAAAGTATTGTCGAAAAATTTAATTATTCTCGAAATTCGCATAGTTGCCATTGCCAAATTAGGAAATAAAATTTTGGAAATATTTAGAAAAAAATGCTTAACGCGAGTTTAATTTTAAGCTTTGGGAATTCTTAGATTTCTAAAGAAAGAAACAATTTGCAAATCCAAATTTATGTTTTAGAGTAATTTTGAGTAATTTTGCTGAAAAACTTAAGAGTAATTTTGCTGAAAAACAGTAGCATAAATCGAAAAAGAAAGTACTACATTGAAATATATAGAATTGATGGTCAGAACCTTATTAATTTGTTTAATAAATTGTTGAAATATGTTGATAGTTTTTTTCTTTATATAAATTCATGACCAGCAATTTTCGCAAAAAGTTAATGATTTGTTTATAGCTTTGATTAGGTTTTATATAAAACAATTACAATAAACATTTTTATGGCTTAACACTAAGAAATGCATTTGAAATCCACAAATTTGGTATTTTTGGTTATGATTAGAACACAAGACGTTTATGCCATATAAATTTCCAAAACACGAGTAGCCGCCATAAAAATGGCTTACTGAAAATGCGTCCAGTTGTTTTTCAGGTAACGTTATATACAAAATAACTTAAAATTAAATTTGCATTATCCACATTCAAAATAAAATAAGCATTTGCAAAATTTATCGCTAGTCAAATAATATACTGCAATTAAAATTTGTAATTTTTAGTTAAGAAGATTAAAAACGACACATTTGGCTATGACATGCCGTTTAAAACATCAAAACTAGTTGAACCGTTTTTGAAATACAACTAATTAAAGTAACATCCACATCAACTTTTGTTGGAGTTGTTCGTTTTATCGTCTGAAAAAAGTTACTAAAAATTAGTTAAAAATGACGTTTCAGGAAAAGTCAGTAAAATTAGCTGAATCTTTTTGCTAAGTATTAGTAAAACAGTGTAAATTATTTTATAAACACAAAAACCACTTATTCCATCAATTCCGGATAAAAATCTTTACCTCTTTTACTTTTTTTAAAAACTCTTGTATATTTTATACAGTTTTATTAGTTTATAATTAAACCATTTGCATAAAAGTTTCTAAATATTTTTCTAATATGACGTATTCACTATATATATATAAAGAAATACACAAATACTGAAAGGCAAAAATCTCACATTACAACGACCTCTGCTGGTTTTGAATGTCAAAATAATATTGTTAGACTTTAGGAAAATCAGCAAAAAAAATTAGCTAAAAATTCATTAAATCAAAATAGCAAAATTATTAACTAAAATCTCAATTTGAACTAAAAATTAATTTAAAACTTGCAAAGTTTGATTACTAACTGCTTAACTAATTTACCTACTAACTTTTTTCTATGAGTGTATAATCATTGTTTATTTAGTATTTATATTTTAAGAATTTTTTATTTCATACATACCTTTAAGGTAAAGTTTTGAAGATATTAGTAGTGTGGTAGTTTTAAAGATGAAATTAAAATAGAGTAGTAAAAGCAATTGTATTTTCATTGGATTTTATTTTAACAATAATTTCACACATACACTTTTATATAAATATTTTATTTATAGATATTTTCTTTTATTATTTTTAATTGAAAAAATTCAAACAATTTTGATAAATATTTATTTTATTTTAATTTAATTTATTTTTTTTTATTTATTTAGCACTACAATAAACTGCACACACACCATCAAATACAATACACATGTATTTTTAACAAATATTTCAAAAATGTTTTCTACAATCAATGAAATAATTTTTTTTATTGGTGTGAGGGTGTAGTAGTAGTAGCAGTACAATATAATAAACACGCACACATACACGGATAAATATATTTATAAAGTACTTGAAAAGCAATTTATTTTTGGCTATACAACTATTTTAATGATATATTTCCACTTTATTATTGAAGTTGTTGTTGGTGTTGTTGGTATTATATTATTTAAAATGTTTGTTGCTGTTTTTAATAATTGAATACGATAATGATTTTATATAAACAATATTTTAATTTTATTTGTCAAGCAATTTAATTTATGTTGTTGCTCTTATAGCCCAAACAGACTCATTGGTGTTGATGTTGAAAAAAAAAAAATTAAATAAAATTAATGTTGAAAAGGTATATTTGTATATAAAACACTATTCACTGACAATGAATACGCACACATACACCTACAAATACGCCTGCACTCACGTTTATTCAATACTTAAAAATGTGTTTGTTTTATTTGAGTGTTTTAATATTTGTATTTGTATTGGTAGGTGTTTGTTTTATTTTTCCTCTTTTTGTTGTTGTTTTTTTTTTACATGTAAAAGTGTTTGTTTATTTATTTTGTGCGTAATTGATAACTTTTGTAACGGATTTAAATTTGAATTTCCGTTTAGTGTTGTATATGTATATTTCACAATTGGTTTATTTGCTTTTATGTATACAACTTTAATGAGGTTTTATTGTTTTAAATTTGTTATAATATGAAACAAAAGGATTTTATTGACTTTTTATTATTCATACATATGAGTTGCCCTAAAAGTATGCTTTATATATTTTCTATTATATTCATTTCTATATCATTTTATTATCAGTGTTTTAAACAATTTTACATGTGTTTTATATTCTTGACTTCTCTTTTTAATAAATTATTTTTGTTAAAATTTTCTTTTAACTATTATATCCTTAATATTTTCCTTTGGAATTTTTGTTGTTGTTTTTTATTATTTTATACAGTGCATATATTGTTATTATATCAGCGCCTCTTAAAGCATGTTTTAATTTTATTTCAACATTTTACTCTAAATGGAGTCAAACATAGCGGTAAATATACACATTTATTAAGCTTATAACACACACAGCGTACAACTCAGCATCAGCTCTTTGACGCCAAAAAAGCAAGAATAAAAAAAACACACACAAAAATAAAGCAAAAGTCTCCCAAAAAAGAAAATCAAAAATAAAACAGAAATTTTCTTTTATTTTCAGTACAAGTCATAGACAATATTGTGGTGCTTTTGTTGTTGTTGTTGTCGTAGAATTTTTTTATGGGTTGTGTCGCCCAACGGATATTGAAAAATTACTTCCGTTTAAAGGCTTTTTTCACTAGAAAATGTTTATATTTTCAAAAGTTTTATATAAAATCTTGTCAGAAATATAACAAACTTTAGTTTATGAATTTATTTTAGTTAAAATTTAACTATACATTTTTATTGATTTCTCCATTTGAAAAAAAAATGCTTGTGTTTATTTGTTATATTGCCAATTTCTTTTTTTTTTCTTTTCTGCAAAGTCTTAAATATTTTACACGCCTCGTTTTTTGTAGAATTAATTTAAAATATATATCGCGTCCGTATTAAACATCCGTTTGAAACGACAACCGCTAGTAAACTAATCGTTAAATATAAAAATAAACTCTAATATGAATTCGCTTACTCGTTACTTATTTTTTTTTTCCTCAACTTATAACAAGAACAAAAACTGATGAGTTCAATGTTTTGATATCACACAAGAATTTTGTGAATGATAAGCATCCCTTACGCATCAACACATAGATATTTCAAATACCATTTAATACTCATTTTGCAAATAATCTCAAGTTGCTTACAAAACTCGATACTATTGAGACTCTCCTAAAAAACTAATTACTCTCGCTTAGTTACTCTCTATAGCCACTACGCGCTTGAGTGTTCTAAAAGTATTTATAACGAGTTTGTTATTTAAAATTCGCTAGTTTTCGTTATTTGCTAAAGAGCTGTGACTGTTATACTACTGTTAAAATTGTTTTTTGCATGCCCATTTATGTTGACCTTTGCTTTAGGTGTGTTTGTTGTGTATATTCTTTCTCTTTATTATAATTGTTCAATTTTAACCGGCAAGAGAATAAAAAATTCCTGTGACTTTCTGTTTTGCTATTTTGTTTTTTCAACATGAAAAATAACATAATTTCCAATACAGTTTACAGAATTTTATCAAATTTTTAACACAACAGAAATGTTACTATACAGTTAAGTGTTTAAAAATAAGTGAAATTAGAAGAGAAGTTTACTTCAAAAATAAATTAAACTTTTATAAACATATAGAATCTTCTACGAACTGGAATGAAACCGATGCTGTCGCTTGGCTTTGTCAAGAACAATCTTAGGATAGGTCAAGGCACCTTCCAAAGTTCGATTACATGTCCCGTGATGTTTCAGAGACATTTCATGGATATGTCCCAAACCATTTGTGTGAAAATTAATTTAATTTATAAATGAGTTTTGTTGTCAAGAAAAATAAGGTTTTAAATATGAGCAAATATCCCAAATATAATATCTGAAATTTAGGTTTATCCAATTATATTGAACCTGTTCAACAAAAGGGTCATAACTTTAAATTTTATTCAACAAAAGGGTTATAACTCAAAATCCATTTTTTGCAAGAAAGCGGCATGGTCACTCTACTCAATGTAAAAATCTTAGATCGGTCTCTGTACTCTGTAGCACAAAAAAAAATATATAGTTTTCTTGCAAAATATGGATTTTGAGTAATGACCATTTTCTTTAACAATTGCGACATCAGAGTTCATATATAGGGTCCGCCATCTAACGTTTTTTTTTTCCGATGCCGATTTTGCCAAAAAAATTATCTTTTCAGATGAAGCTCATACTGCATGGCCAGCCGAGGCAGCCATTTGAAAAAAATTATTTTCCATTATTAACCGGAAGGATTGTACTTTCAAATAAAAAAGAAATTTGAGAAAATATTCAGTGGTTTTTTTTTTATAGCATTTTCAAAAAAAAAAAAAGTTATTTGGCGGACCCTTTATAACTTAAGATAAAGTTATATATTATTTCTTACATGTTGTATATAAATATATATAGGTAATATACAAATAAACAAGATGTAATATATAAATATGGACACTTGTAAAAATAGCAAAAAAGAACTACTAAAAATTTGTTAAAAATGAGCTTGCAGAAAAATGTGCTAAAATTTACATATTTTTTTACTATATATTAGTAATATAGGAATAGCAAAAATATATCTGTTGAATTTGCAAATATTTAGTTATATTTGAGCTAAATTTTAGTCAATTGAAAGTGACAAAATAACCTGCTAAAATCAGCAACAACATTTACTAAATATTAGTAGAAAAAAAAAATCATTAAAAAATGTGAAATTTTTAAAGACTATATAATTTTCTGAAAAATATCTAAAATTTGAAGATCAAATCTCTCATATCAAATATGATTTGTAAAAATCGTATTAAAACTTAAAATGTTAGAGCCATTTAAACATTTTCTTAGTTTTACTAAAAATATCGAACTTTGAGATGTCATAGAATAGGAACTACACCCACTTTTAAAAAATTGGATACAGCAATTTCGAAAAATGTAACACTTTCAATGAAATTCAAACACATCTCAAGATATATTTATATAGGTAGTCTTACTAGAACAACAACTACAACAAACAACTACAAACAATACAAAAACAACAGGGTTTTGACATTTCAAAATACTCAAGATACTCAAAACCATGTAAGAAATGTCAAAACCAGGTAAGAGGAAGATAGACAGCTGGGCTACTAAGACTACCTTATAAATATATCTTGACACATCTATTCCAAAAACGACTAAAATCTAATCAAAATTTTTTGGAATGGCTCAACAGTAATAAATTTATTATATAACATTTCTAAAACTAACCAAAACAACCCCATTAACATTTAAATACATCTCTTGATTACAATAATCATCTATAAATCATCTTCATTAGTTGAGATTTTTTTTTTTTTCTGAAACCAAAATAATTTTGCATAAATTCCAGCAACAACATTAAATAGTCCACAATAAGACATACGCTTTGACACAACCATAAATAGCATTTAAAAGTGAAACCAATTAACAGAAGAAATAAAAATGGTTGAAACAAAACGTAACAAAACGAGATGTAATACGAGTACTAAATGTTAATGGCAAATGCAACAAAGGGACCAAACAACAACTACACACACTACAAAAACCAAGACAGAGCCAAAAAGGGAAACATCAAGGGCAAATTTAATAACAACAACAAAATAGAATGGAACGTACACAGAACACCAACAAAAACGAAAAGTAGTGTCAATTGTTCAAGTGATTACTTGTCATTGCAATAAACCCATAACACAAGAATTGAGCAAAAAAAAAAAAAAAATACTGAAAAAAACTACAATTCAAACATACCCAGCAAAACTATCTATTACACATTAATAAGTTTGGGAAAAAGAAATTAAGTTCGGTAACTGCCCATGTAGAAAATGACAAACGTACGAAAAAGTTGTACTCTCAACCCACTGTTATTCTTGTAAAACACACCCTGTTAGAAATTATTAAAGGTACAACTAATGGTGTACTAGAAACACTCAATTTTACTTGCGAAGCAGTGTTTTGTCTCTCAAAATTCTCTGCCCCTATTGCTTTAAACAATATTACAATTATTCAGTAGCATTATATTTTTTTTTTTAATTTTTTGTTATATTCTACTCGATCAATCAGCAGTTATTTATTTAAAAGTCTTAATTAGTCGTGTTTTATAAATCTCTCACAAAATTAATTGAATTTAAGGTATTTGTGAAGCACCCAATTTTTCCAACATTATTCCAACGGTGGCAACCAAAGGTTGGACGCTGTCATCAATCGGGTAACTGGACAATACTCACAAGATTGTTAATACCACGTTCTGCTAGCGTATAACCGATCGTCGCCGACGCTTTGCCAGTACTGTGCCGATTGTATTTTTTTGCCTGGGTGGTTACTTTTCTATTACAAACCCTATTGTTTTAACAAGGACATGTCTATTCTGGTAAATTTATTAATATTTCATATTAAACTAAAATTTAAAAATGTTGAACTAAATATTTTATATGTGAAATTTTGTAAAAGCTTTGGATGGAAATATAAACTTTTTGTAATAAGGTGGTAGCAGCCCAGGCAAAAAAATACAATCGGCGCAGTGTTGGTAAAGCATCGGCAACGATCGGTTATGGTTTGGCAGAACTTGGACTTTACCATCTTAACAGCATTATCCTGTTACCCGATTGACAACTGGCCAAACGAAACGTTGGTTTTAAACGAACTTGCCACGATTGGCATAACTTTGGTAATTCAAAAAATTTGGTACTTTTAAAATAGCTTAAATTAAATCAATTTTGAGAAATATGTCTAATAAAACATATTTAAAAGCAGCAATACAGTTCTTATGTGTGAAAATACAATCGGCATAGTGCTGGCAAACCGTCGATTATGCGTTGGGAGAACGTGGGATTAACAATATTAACAATATTGACAGTATTGCCCTGTTACCCGATTGATAACAGTGGTCAATCTTTGGTGTGAAAGAACTTGCCGCCGTGAGCTTTTAAAATAGCTTAAATTATTATTCATTTTGTGAAATAAGTACAATAAAACACTTTTAAAAAGCGGTTTGGTCTTAGTATTGTACATATTATTTAAGTGTGAGAAATATTAAATCAAAATGCTTCTAATTGCTTGTAGTATTGGTAAAAACAATATTGACATTAAATTTTGCGGGTGGTACTGGTAATTACCTTTGGTAATTTTTAACATGGTGGGTTTTTTCAAAAATATCATTGGAATTTTTTTGATACGGGTAACAATTTCTACCTGGGGTACTTACCTCGGTAACATGTTACTTCGCACGTACTTGTAAAGAGTTATCAAAAAGTTTTTTTTAAATCGAATATTATTTTATAAATGTCAAATTTGTAGAATTTGGTGTTACTAAATTTGTAGAATTTGATGTTACTAATAGGCAGTCAGTAATACAAACAGTTGCGAAGTAATGTAATGGTAAAGAGTTTAACTTATTACCAGGTAACACGGTCCGTAATACCAACCTTTAACCGAAATTTTGCTGGGTACTCTTCTTTATAGAATGGACAGTACCATTCCTTAAAATTATGAACGGTAAAACATTTTATTTAAAACGTATAAAAGTTAGGAAATTTTGTCGGTGGAGATTTTTCGTAAGAAGCTTTATATGTGATGTTTTGGTTAATATTCCGGGATAGGAAAAATTCATGGATAATAGATTACATGCTGGCATTTGCTTTATATTTATTAAAAAATTGGTAAGCGAGAAAGTAATTACGTATTTTATCACTTCCCCCGTAAGCGAGAGTTGAAGCAATTTTCTGAAATACTCAAAAACATTCGTATTAAAGTGAAATTGATTTCCCTAATATTTTTAAATGTCATAGTGATATATTAAAACCACTTTTACGTATTTTTTAGGACAGTTAACGTTATTTGTGTCTGGGTATATGAGGAATGTAATGTGAGCAGCAATTGCATTAAACTAAAAAGAATTCATGCTTGCTACTACACATACCACACACTCACTCAATGATTCGTAACACACACACACATACACAAACCAACAACTACATAACATACTTTTGGTGGTGGTTAAATGCAAGGTATACAATGACACTTTTTTTTTTTGTTATGTATGTTTTGTTTCTATACAAAATGTTCATGTGAAGGTGTATGTGTATGTTTGTATCAGCGTAAACGAGAGGAGGGAAATAAAAATTGTAAAAAAAACAAAAGAAATTGCGATGATGCTGCAATTTTACAATTGCATTTTTGTGTTCGTACTTGCTGTTTGCTACAAAAATGAATTGTTAGAGGGTGATTTTATTTTTGGGAAATATGTGATTTTTTTTTTTTTCTACAGTCAAACAATATTTTCTGAACTCTATTAGTGTTTTAAGGGAGATGGGTTTTTGCTGATAAGTAATACAATTGCAATTGTTATAATTTTTAGCTAGATTTTTAAGGGATTTGATAATGAAATACCCCTGCAAAAACAAAATACAAGTTATAGTAAAGTACGATAGAGTGACAAAATTATATCAGCAGTTTGTTTAGATTACATTTGGGATTATAAATATTTTGAAGATTAAATTATATTTAAGATATTGACATTACTAAAACAAGAGACAAAAAAAAAACAAACACACAATTTAACTAAAGTGACCTTTAAGGATAATAAAAATAAATACCAAGGATTAAAGGTAATGATTTAATTAATTTAAAAAAAAAAAAGTTATCATAGTTATTAAAAAGTCATAAAAAGTCATACTTAAACTTAAACCCTCAATAACGCCAATTAAAATAAAAATGGAACAAAGCTAAAATCTTGTGTTTATGATCACAAACAAGTATCTTGAAACAAAGGCATTTATAAGGTGGCGCAAAAGTAATCCTCCTATCAGAAAATGATATACATAATAAATACATAATAAAAAAAAAACATCGGAAGGTTATTTTTGTGCCACCTTATACTTAAACAAGTCTTGAAAGTACAGGGTGGGGCAATTAACTAGAACAATGATGTTTTAAACAATTATTTTTAAACCATTTCATTGTAGTACAAACTTAATCAAATGCTATATTGAAATAATGAAGCACTTTATATAATATGTTGAACACTTGAGAATTAAATCTGAAAACTAAAGTTTAAAATGTATTAAAATTAATGAAATTAATGTGGGCGTTGTGGTGGAATGGTTAGCGCGTTGGACTGTTACACAGATGGTCCCGGGTTCGATTCCCGGTGACGACAACATCAATTTAGAAAAATAATATGTATGAGTTTTCTATCACTTATATGTATCGCTGCGCCCACCTTCGGTGTTCCCATAGCACTTAACCCCACCGAAGTAAAACAATGAATCAGGGCTATGAAACAAAAAGCTTCAACAAATTCGCCAACTCTACATCAGGTGGCGAGCAACAACTGTTCTAAGACTTATCTACTCGCGCAATTACAGTGTTGCCATGTTTGAAGCCCTTCATCTTTCACCACCTTTCATCTCTCCACTATCCCCTTTCCAAAGAAAGCAACACATTAATTAATAGGAAGAATTTCCTGAGTGTTGCTTCTCTTTTTAAAGAAAAAAAATTATGAAATTTTTTGAAAAAATAAAATAAGTCTTTGAAATAATTTCATAGCTCTAAAGAAAATGTTCATTAAATTTATAAAGAGATAATTTATGAAATCGTATGATTTTTTTTTTTTTAGTAAGCAATGAAATTTTATGAAAAATAGTTCTTAATATTAAAAATTTTTCTAAGATATAATGAAATTCTTTATTGAATCTACAAAAAAAATTCTATAAAATTGTTTCATTAATATCATGATGGATAAATCTTTCAGTTAGGTATATTTTTTCACCAAAATAAAATATTAACCTTCTGATTTATTAACTTAAAAAACACCTTTAAATAAAACAAATCTTAACAACCCCTTGTTACATCCTGTTTTTTTATACATATAATCTTCCAATTTGCACAGATTTTTATAAAAAAAAAAAAAGGTTAACCACAACTAACACTAGGCAATTCGAATTCGACACAAACAAAAACCGAAACAAAGACTTAAATCAACACACAAATAAATGTCAACACAAAATTTCTATAAATCAAATTATAATTGCCACTGATGATAACAAAACCTAAAAACCACAAAAACACAACTAAATGCACAGAGAAAATAAGTATCACAACGTGTTTAAAACCACTGAATTGGAAGTACAAATTTTATGTTACTCTAACCCTTTCTAAATTCAAATATAAAAAAAAAAGAAAATAATATCACAAACTAAGAATACCAAATAGGCGTCACATTTCAATTGTAGTATAAAAAACCACATAAAATTAACAAAGAAAAGTGTCAAAATAAAAACGTTAGAGATATAGGAAAAAAAAACATAAAAAATACGCGCTAAGTAGATAAACTTTTGCTCTATAAAAGGGTGTGGCCATGATATTTATTTAATAGGGGACCAACAACAGCAACAACAACACATTTAACCAAAGACGTCCGTTTCAAGTATTACTTAGGTTAGGGCTTTATAGTACTATATAGTTATAGATGGTTTGCCATGCCATGCTATGAATTGTTAACAAAATTTATCGTGTATGCAAAAAATGAGGTTGAACATAAGAGTTTAGGAAAAAATAAAGAAAAGATATGGATATTTTTTTTTTTTTGGCAATTGTTTGCCAATTCACATAAAAATTTATTGCATGAAAAAAATTTGAAAAATTATATTTAAAAATAGATAAAAAAAAATATATATAACAAGGGACAAAGTTAAAATTGAAAAATTTACATATTTACTTGATAAAAGTTATATAAAGTTTAAACAAAAGATATTGAATATAAGAACAGTTATACAGAGTTATTTTGAAAATAAAAACAATTGTGATATACTGGTCAATATTCAAAGAACATTCGTTACATGATTTTAAAATTAATAAATTCGATTTCAAATGTTTGCAAATGGAAACTATTAAAATAATAAAATTCTAGAGATATTCTATACAAACAATAAACCCTATGGGGAATGGGACCGGTTCTGCGTGTGTCACAGGATCGGTCCCTTCGTACCAGAGACCGGTCCTCTGCTAAACCCTACCCTATGTAACAACTGACAACTTTAACATTGGCTTGTCATAGCAGGGGGTCATTTGTCCTGCTTTAAACCACATAGTGGCATGGCACAGGACTACCAAAGATGGGCAAACCACAAGATTGTCGCAAAAGGGCCATGTCGTATAAAATAAACGAAAACTAAACAACTTCCAATGGATAAAATTCTGGAAAACTGGCTTTTTCTTGTTAATAAGCATTCTTGTTAAGTGGTATGTACTCCCTTAACCAGTCACAGGATTGGTAATTTAAGTACAATTGACACTGCTTAACCCACTTCAGTATTAAATTATACCAGTCCTGTGATAAGTCCTTCTTTAACCAGTCGCTTTTAGGTCAATTGACTCTTGATTCCCCATTTGCAAATTAATGCGTATGCTAAATGAAAACAATAAAAAACCGAATGAAAAGTATAAATAATTAATAAATTAGAAAAAAAAACTATTTTAAGCACATTTTTGATTAAAAAATTGTTTGAAAAATTTATAAATTTAATCGATTTTATTTTGCGCAAAATTCAGATTTTTCAATTTTTGTTATTCAATCAATCATTTTTCGGCAAAGGGTTAACTCAACCCCACTTTCAAACAGAACAGATTTCCAAGTAGAAAAATCCAAACGTCAGTATTTCGAAATAAACTTCTTTTAGAACTTAAGAGATAAATATGTCCATGTAGGCATATTTTTTCGTTGTTTCATTTTCAAGATTATCACAAGTGACAAATTTTATGAATACGTTTTTAAAGATTTTTACTGGCAATATAGATCACTTGGGATGAAGTGAGAACTTTGAGGGGGAAGTGGTAAAAGAAAAAAGGTAAACAAAAATTTAAAAAATAATAATAGTTTTACCGAAATTTAATGGTGTTTTCTTTTCTGGAAAAAAGTGTTGCCTTCTTAATGTGCAACATTTTCCAAATTTTGCCCTCGCCCCATTAAAATGAAGCATTTTTACAATCAGAATAGAACACAATTTCATCACATATTACATTTATTTAAACAAATCTGTTTTTTAGTGCTGTTAAGGTTCGGGTTCGAATCCCGGCAAACTTTAAAAAAAAAATTAATGTTTTTTTAATAATTAATTTATGTTTGGATTTAGCTCCATACATTTTTTTCAATTGAATTTTTTTTTATAATTTTGTTTGTAAGCGAATTTCAGATTAAAAAAAATTATTAAATACTTACAAAAAGAAAAAATTTAAAAAATAGCGAAAACAAATTAAAAAAAATCGTAAATTAAATTTCCCAAAAAAAAAAATATAAAAAAATGTGATACCAATATGGGTTTGAACTAGGGATCTCCTGTGTCAGAAGCCAGCACACTACCAGTCTGCTACCAAGGTGAGAGTTTTCTCGCCAAAAACTTTGCAATATATACACATGAGATTGATAAACCAAAAAAAAGGTCAACATCCAACCCTGTAAATTTTTTGAGGGCAGAAAATGTTGCATTTTTTCCCTTTTATAAGGCAACATTTTCAGAAAGAAACACGGCACCCTCTCAGAGTGTGTACCTTATTTTAGAAAACAACACAAAAGGAAATTTGGAGGGAAAAGTGCAAAAAAATGTGACATTTTTGCCAGAAAAGAAAACGCCATAAAGTTTTTTAACTGATAAATACAAAAGAAAGAAAAATGAAAGGAAAAAAAATATATCTTCCCCCGAATATTCTAACACGAACTACATAGTGGTAATCCGTAGATTTTATAGATTTCCTAGACTTTAAAAAAAAAAAAAAATTATGGAGTTCCATCAAATCTGTCGCTGAATAAGGAGAGAGCGATATAAAGTTGGCTTTAAAATTGCTATAAACCAATCAAACAGTCCCCCTAACAAAAATTAATCACAATTTATTTTTCGCAATCAACGATGTGTTTTTTTTTAAATTGTCGAACTCGTATAAAAATGGATGCATGTTCTGCATTTTCTAGCAATTATATGAACATAATGGTTTTATCACTTTAAAAAAATAATGTAGACATTATAAAGTTTCTGACAAAATAGTTATATTCTCAATAAGTTCAACGGCTCTTGTTTTACAGTGTTATTAATCAAATTTTCAAAAACATGTATCCATTAAAGTTGACCACTGTATATTATAAATTTAATTGAAAATTTGATGTTAATTTAAAAAAAAAATGTTTCTAGATAGGCACTATTACAATTTTATTTAATATTGAAGAAGAAGTTGTAAAAAAAATCGTACAGATTGAAAAAGATCGATGACATTACAAAAAAAAAATATACTACAATTAACAAAAATCGCCAAAATTGACAAATGCGAAAATCTTAAAAATCAGAAAATTTAACAAAATTACTCGGATTTAAAAAGATCTTACAAATTTTAAAAATCGTCGAAATTGCTTAGATTAAAATAAAAAATTCTAAAATTGGTAAAAATCACCGAAGTTACAAATTTCGATTAAAAAAAATTAAAACGGCTATTCTCTAAAACGAATAGCTAAAGAAAACACGTTTGAACAATTGCTTAAAACTCGCCCCGTTATGCCAAACCGGTCCTAAATTTCGAACTGATATCTTAATTTTTTTCCAATTTTTTTAAATTTAGTTTTTATTAATTTCAATGATTTATTAATTTTTACTGATTTTTTTATTTAGGGCGATTTGTTCTTTTTCCGATTGTAATTTTTTCAATTCGCTGTTCTTATTTATTATAATAATTGGAAATTTTGTGTGCACCAAATAAATTTTCCATTAAACAATTAATATATATTATTAAAGTTTTTATTAAAAGTGAGTTTGAAATCAAACAAAAGTTTAATTGAAATTTGATAGCCAACATTTTTTCCTGTGTAATTCCCTGTTGGAAAGTATTGTATTAATAGATTTCAAAATGAATTAGTATTTATTAAAAAAAAAAAACAAAAATACCTTCAATTTTCTATTTATCGACAAATAACCTTTTAAAGCCTACTTATCATTTAAACTTCATTTACTTTTAAGATATTTTATGTGTAGAGTATTTTAAACACATATTTACTTTTCATTTCTAAACAAATATGTTGGAAAATGTTCTAATAAAAACGATTTGGTCTTCAACAAATATTGATGAAAGCTACGCACTCTAAGGCTATAAATTTAATATTCTTCTGTGGCATCCTTAAAACTAAAAACAACATAAACTACTGATACACAGCAACAACAAAAAACACCAACAAAAACGACAGTTAGAACTAAAGAAAATCTTTTTCATTTCATTTAAATAGCTAAAGGGCTAAATGACAATTACAAATGCTTTGCCACAAACGAACAAGTAGTAGTGGTGGTAGTAGTAGTCATTTGTCTACTAACTACTACCACTACATAGATATTCTTTGTCGTCATCATCTTCGTGTTAGGGCTATACAAGCTTAACAACCCACTTCCGTTCTGTTGAAATCTATTTAGTGGCGATGGTGGTAGTGGGTGGTGGTGTTGTTGTTGGTTTTAGCTTTTCAAAAGCAATAGTATCTTTCAGTTTAGTAAGAGAGTGTTTTGAATTATTTGTAAATCTGATGTTATGTGGTCGTTATAAAAGAAAAAAAGGACACTTTAACCCACACACACACACTAATACTATCATATTCTTTTATTTTTTCAAAAAATAAATATAATTTTTTTTATGCTACGAGTATTCAAAAAATATACAGAAATGTGTTTTATTAGTATGTCAGTAAAAGGGTTGCGTGTATAAATATTAGGGTGGTAATTATTTGGGTTAGTAATAAAATAAATTTATGTGAGAAATGTTCTACAAAAACAATATTTTTATTGGATCCCATTAATTTAATAGTTATAAAAGGTATAAAAAGTATTTAAAAATAATTTTACAAATTATGATTTTTTCTTTAACTTAGCAATAAGGCGTTGCCCTAATATGCATGTATGATTATGGGTTAGTGTATGTTTATTTGTTTATTTCTAAGACCCTTAAGCTACTTTTGTTTATTTTTATTTGTTTGTATTTTTGTTAAAATGTAGGACTTTTTTAAATGATTTCTTCTTGTTGGTTAATATTTGCCTTTAAACAAGAGAGTGTGTCAAAGTGTAATGGCTACAATTTAAATCTGCCACTATAGAAATCATCGTCATTATTAGGGCAACATAAAATCAGCAAAAAACAAAATACCTTCAAAATTAGAGATTCAATATAAATATGATTCATGCAAAATCAATCAAGCTTTACTTTTTATATATATTTTTTTTTTTTTGCCTATACTTAATTATTTTTAAGTCAAATTTATAATTATAAACGACCAAAAACAATAACCCTTAACTGCATAAAGCCCGGGATTTAAAAAAGTAATATATTTTGTAGAAAATGCTAATAAAGTTAAAACTATTTTAGCGTTTTCAAATGTTTTAATTTTTAAGCATTTTATAGATAACACCATACCAATGAATATGAAAGGACTATTTCTTAGAGAAGGAATAAAATATTCGAAGTTTAAACTTTCAATTTGAAGGCAGGACTTTCAGATAACGCAAATATATATAGCGAAGATCAAAGTTTTTACAACTTTGGGTTATGATCTCTCGAGAACCGATGTGGTGACGAAATTCAGAGCTCAGATTCAGATTCGGCTCATATCAGGCCTTTATTGTATTCTACTGTCAGTTTTACAAATATTATTACTGCAATTAACCTATTTAAAAAAATAATATTTATTATAATATTTCCCAATTTGTTACTTTACTACTTTCATTTCTGTAACGGCAGTTTATAAAGGGTCCGCCAAATAACTTTTTTTTTTTTGAACTCCTGATTGGACTTTGTATGGCGTCATACCAAGGTCTTTATGCAAAATTCGTCTCAATGATGTCTCCGAAATGTTAAATTGTTGAGAACGACGGTGAATTGATGTTGACGGCGCTTCACGCACACTTTCCTGCCACAGCAGCAATATTCTCGGGTGTACGCACTGTTTTTGGCTTTGCACGCTTTGGTTTATCGATGGAATGCCAGTTTCTTTCACTTTTTTCACAAGATAACGAACATACGGACCATATTCGTTCAGCGGAAGTATAAAACTAATTATCTGTCAAATCAGAAATAAGTGTTACCATTCACGAAATAAGCACTAGTTGAAAAAAAAACGTTAGATGGCGGACCCTTTATTAATTTTTCCTCTAACAAAATTAATATTCGTAATTTTTTCCATAAAAACAATTTAAAAGTTTTATATTTAGACAACATAGTGAAAGAAACGGTTATGATATGCCATTACATTTCGGACCACCAGTAATGGCACCAGCTTACTCTCTGCATTACTTTAACACAAATAATAAGGACTTACTAGTTAATTTTTCCATTATTTTATTTTAAAAATAATGTGTTAACCATAAGTACTTAATTTATCATTATCTTAAATATATGGTTACCAATATAGACAAAAATAATTAGTTTAAAACAGGGACCGTAACTATTATTCCTTTTATCATTTTTTAAAGCAAAAATAAAAGTTTTTTTTTACTTTTATTTTTTGAGCAAAAATAATAGTTTCCTTTTTTGTTTTAATTTTTTTTTTTTTGTGCAAAAAAAAGTTATTTTTTGATTGACTGGTATCCCGACGAGGAATACCTCCCTTGGAAGTTTTGCGAAAATCATTTCAAAAGAATATTTATGTGTCATTATTTTTGGACATTAAGGTCAAATTTTAATTGTCTTATGGCCTATGCGGTTTTTATGTTGCCCTAGTCATCATCATATTCGTTATATATTTTTTTTTTATGTTTTGTATGTATTTTATCAAAAGCTTATCAAACTACTCATCCTTGGGCTTTTTAATAACATTTTATTTTTTCATACTTTATTTACCTTTGCGTATATTTTTCCTAAGGTTGATGATTTTATATCCTTTATCGAATAACGGAAAAACTATTAAATTTATTACAGTGTTTGGAACGTTTCTAGATGCTGAATGATTCGATCTGAAAATTCATAAATCAACTTTCGAAATCACACCCAAATCCTTATTCATTTCTGTTCAAATTTACCCAACTTATGGTAGTAAACTGTAGTCATATATACTATATATTTGGTAAATTTACGGCTGCGTGTATAAATGAAAAATAATTACACACATTTGTAGATATTGGTGCACATATAATGTGTAAAATTAAAAAAGAATTAAATAAAAATAATTTAGACATCATTAATATTTTCTATGCGTATAAGATATAATTATATATTATTTTATATATCCCATACATAATTTTTATATGCTCCAGATATAAAATTATGTATGGGGTTATATAAAACAATATATAATTATATCTTATACGCATACAAAATGTTAATGATGTTGGATCATATATAATCATATATCGAACTAAATTGTTAATATTCTATTATATATGAAATCTTATATAATTATATCTTATACCATTTAGTGGCACATTAAGTTGTATAATGCATATGACACCATGTATATCTTATTAAACACAAAACCATATATAATTCTTTTACTCGGGTATATTATTGTTGTTGCTTCAACTTAATTTTATTAAGTAGAAAGGCAAGTTTTTTGTCGTTTTATTTATCCGTAAAATTGTATAGAAATGTTGGCAAATGGTTTTTGGGCTAGTTATATAAAAAACTATGCGGAATATTCCAAATCAAAATTAAGCAGCTTATGGGCCAACACTTTGGGCAATATTTTCCAAGCAGTTGCTTGTAGAAGCTAGTATAAACAAGTTATATAAGAATCTTCGAAACAACTCAAAAGTTCCACAGCAGCAAACATATTCACTAAAGTTGATCGAAATTAAAAAACTCTGCAAAAGCGTATAAAATTGTGAGAAAATAATTCAGAATATACAAAAATTTGTATTTAAATAAAATTTATATAAATTTGGTTCATTAAAAAGGTTTATGTGTCGTTTACAGCTGATGTAAGAGTTACCATATGTAATAGAAATATTATATAATGACAACTTTTTAATTGCGGTACCCAAACGATATTCTTTTATTTTTTATGTAAAGAATATTTAAAGTAATTTGTAAATCATTTCAAAAAGACTTAAACTCTCAAAACAAAGCAAACAAATAAAAAATACGAAAATATATCAACGGTCCACTCTAGCGGATAAATATGTCACAAGCCAAGTTTTGTAATAATTTTTTTCTTATTTATTATTGTTAAAAATTGTGAATAAATTTATTGTTTTGCAAAAATCAGACTTTGAAAAACGTTTAAAACTTCTTTAACATTTTGTATAAACAAAAATTACACTTTATGTTGAGTTTTTCGAAATTAAACTTGACGACACACAGTGCGATGTATCACACAATTTTTGTAAATAATTCGGCCATTTCTTACTTAGTATTTCGATTGCAATGAAATTTGAAAACAGACATAAGTGACTTAATATCGAGTACATATTTGATTTGTAACCTTCCAAACCCCCCGGGGGCGGCAATATGACCACCCAACTTTTTGCTTATAAAATTTTGAGTGATCGGCAGTTTTTTTGTTTCTAATGCGATTTTCAAAATATAACATACTTGTAATTTGCTAGTAGAGACTACAAAAAAATATGCCACAGGTGAGGCTTATCTCTACTAGTTACCGAGATATACCCATTTGAAAATGTGGAATTCCAAATTTTTTCGGCCTCAGGTCCAGTTTTTTTGCGAATATCGGGACGAAATCGTGTCCCGCTGTG
Source organism: Delia radicum (assembly GCA_021234595.1). Taxonomy (NCBI): domain Eukaryota; kingdom Metazoa; phylum Arthropoda; class Insecta; order Diptera; family Anthomyiidae; genus Delia; species Delia radicum. The sequence goes on along the minus strand of CM037855.1, from coordinate 5,704,486 downwards.
GTGTAATGGTTAGCGCGTTGAACTGTTACACAGATGGTCCCGGGTTCGATTCCCGGTGACGGCAACATCATTTAGAAAAATAATATGTATGAGTTTTCTATCTCTTATATGTATCGCATCTCCCACCTTCAGTGTTCCCATAGCACTTAACCCCACCGAAGTAAAATAATGAATCAGGGCTATGAACAAAAAAGCTTCAATAAGTTCGCCAACTCTCCATCAGGTTGTAAGCAACAACTGTTCTAAGACTTATCATCTCGCGCAATTACAGTGTTGCCATGTTTGAAAGCCCTTCATCTTTCCCCACCTTTCATCTCTCCACTATCTACTTTCCGAAGAAAGAAAGCAACACATTAATAAATAGGAAGAATTTCCTGAATGTTGCTTCTCTTTAAAAAAAAAAAAAAAAAAACAACAGTCTTTTACCTCCAGATAATATTTTCTTACTTTCTGAAGTTACATAAAATTTTTGATTTGTATACACTTTTCGCCCAGCCGCTATCTAAAGTTACCATATTTTTAGAGCAAATATCAGCTTTAAAACCCACTGTTAAAAATTGTGTACGCCTCCAATTGGTAGCGGGAGCAGTTTGCAAATACTCCAACATACACCAAATTTATTTGACAAGTCGCTTAAATGTAGGCAAGGCAGTAAAACAAATTTTTTTTTTTTTTGAAAATTGTGGGATCATAAATTTCACATTGTTGACTAAAAAGTCTATATAAGTCCAATAAATAAATTTAAAAATCCTTCCAGTGACTTATTCCTTTACTGTGGTCTACAACGGCAACAACTTTACAAAGGGTATAAAGTATTCACCTCTGCTTAACACAAAAATACTCCCCTACTTGTTGTCATTTAATCGATGTTGGGTATATTAAATACATTTTTTTTGTATTGAATGCTTTCTGCTCCTGAGTACAATTTCGTATTGCGTAAATTAATATGGAATTTTTTTCTGCAATATTCTTTTGTTTTACTTCTCTTTGACGAAAGGAGGTGTATGTTCTTACCTCACATCACCGCAATGAATTGCATTTCAAGTATAATTTTAGATTTTTATATACTGGTTTAAATTTGTTTTTGTAAAATGAATTAAAAGTGTTGTGCGAGCAAATATTTCATTTTCTTGTTATTTAATTGTGTGTGTGTGTTTTTCTATACGAATATAGCTTTGAGCCTAGTATTAACAAACAATCAAACAAACAAAAGAATTAGAATTAAATGCTCCCATGTGTATGGATTTGTTGGATAAAACGAATAAATAATCAACCAACCAACCAATTTTATTACTTTAGTTTAAAAGTTTTTTTTTTAATTTAACGCATAATGTTTAATTAGAAAAAAGGGAGAGTGGAAAAAAGCTCAAAGACATGTTTGCTTAATCGAGAGAAAAAATTCATAAGAAATCAAATAGTTTTGAGATCATACAAATATACCTTTGAATCATAATCCCTTAATAACCTAAGCTAATGTAGA
>CM037855.1:5683465-5702906 GCA_021234595.1 Delia radicum | reverse complement strand
ATGTAGACATTAATTGAAAAAGGGGGTAGAATTGAAATATTTTGTAAAATATATAAATCTTAATGTACAGGTATCATAAATTAAATAAATTTTAGTAAATTTTATATGCAAAAATGTTATTATTATTATACACTCATAATAATCCATGCAGAAAACTATAAAAATTATGTCAAAATAACAAAACGTTTCGTAAAATAATAACAAATTTGTTCATTTTACAAAAAATTTCGTTATTTTGAAATCATAAATTAAATGAATTTTAGTAAATTTTGTATATTAAAATATTATTATTAATTATACACTCATAATAATCCATGCAGAAAACTATAAAAATTATGTCAAAATAACAAAACGTTTCGGTGGGCGTTGTGGTGTAATGGTTAGCGCGTTGGACTGTTAGACAGATGGTCCCGGGTTCGATTCCCGGTGACGACAACATCACTTTAGAAAAATAATATGTATGAGTTTTCTATAACTTATATGTATCGCTGCGCCCACCTTCGGTGTTCCCATAGCACTTAACCCCACCGAAGTAAAATAATGAATCAGGGCTATGAAACAAAAAGCTTCAATAAATTCGCCAACTCTACATCAGGTGGCGACCAACAACTGTTCTTAGACTTATCATCTCGCGCAATTACATTGTTGCCATGTTTTAATCCCTTCATCTTTCACCACCTTTCATCTCTCCACTATCCCCTTTCCAAAGAAAGCAATACATTAATTAATAGGAAGATTTTCCTAAGTGTTGCTTCTCTTTAAAAAAAAAAAAAAATTGTTATATATGCTTTATATTTAACACTAATAAATTCTCAAAATTGTTTTTTTATTTAAGCTTCGATTTTTTTTTATGATTTTAAAATTGTGTTTTTGTTAATTTGTTTTTTTTTTTTTTTTTTGAAAATACATATAAACTAATTCTTAGCTCCTTATGTCTAGAGGCCATAAAATAAATCTGACGCTTAGACAGTAATAAAAATTCATGCAGTCTTCTAAAGTATAATCTAAAGAGAAAAAAAAAACTGGCTACAAAAAGTGAAATTACAAAACAATTGGCAACAGAAACATGGTCAATTTAAAACAACAATATAAAACGAAAAAAAAAATGAGAATCCTTAAAAAAACATCTATATACAGGAACCAATAAAATCTTCAACAATAAGATAAAAACCATATGAATTACTACAATATTGGCTAGACCTTCAAACGTGTTTGTATGCAGCGGCAACAAACACACTCTTACTCACTAATAGAGAGGTTATACTAGTTGTATTATAAATGAATATTGGCGAAAAGCAAAAGTCAACAACTTTGAACAAATACTTGAGGAAAAAAATTCGAATACAAGAAACTATATAAAATCCAAAACATTACCCAACAACTACAAACAGTCATAAAACAATTATTGTGGCAAAGAAAGTAAGAAATAACAAATAAAACATACATAAAAATTTAACAAATTACCCCCAAAAAAATACTTAAAAAAAATGCAACAAATTGAACTTGGAAATTCTATTCGATTGCCAAAGCTAACAGATAACAACTTAAGTTACCAAATAACGGATTTTAAAATTGACATATTATAATTTATAATTTAATGGCTTGTTGTGGCTTTTGGTTTGCGAGTAGGAAATGCATACCGGGATTTTCCCGTTCAGAGATTCCTGGAAAAATTAGCATTATTTTGTTCCCGCAATATCTGAAATTTTTTATAAACAACATTTGTTAAAGTTTTAAGGTATTTCTATACGAACAAATAGTTTAGAGTTTTTTTTGCTACGTAAAATTTAGAATAATTGAAGGTTCACTTAAGCGAAAAGTTTAAAGAATCTTAAGTTTTTTGAAGAAAAATTCCTTTATAACATTTTGGATTACATCAGCAGTTTTTATATGCGAAAAATATTTTACAATCTCAAAGTCCACAGTTACTTAGGAAAACATTTTTATAATCTGTAAATTTGTTATAGGAGAAAGTCCTCACAATCTGAGTTTATTTCTTTAAATGGTATTTTAATGTAAGAGATCGCATATAGGAGTATTTCAGAAAAAAATTATTTGAGAGTATCAATCACATATGGGACTAATTAGTTGACTCCACTAATCATTTTTATTTTTAAATAATTATAATGATTTTATGGATCTGTTTTTGTTACAATTAATGGTTATTTAAACAAAAAAAAAATATTTTTAATTGTAAAAAAAAAATATAAAATAAAATCGATCAAATTACTAACATTAAGGTAATCTGCACTGTTTTTCAATCCCTATACTTTTTTTATCCAGTTCTACTCGATTATCCTTTCATTAAATTTCCTTCTCCTTGTTAACTATTACAAATAATTCAATTCCACTCTTTTTATCTTACATTCCTTACCAGTTAAATATGGAAAAATGCTTAATTTTATTTTGTTTTGTGACATTCCCTAAAAAATTATGTTGTATAACTTTGTTTATCAATATATAACTACCCTAAAGGAATTTCCCTCAACGGACTTATCTCGTGACTGTGGAAGGCAGGACATATCGCATAATTAGTTCACACTGGTTCCGTGACTGCTTAAATCAAATTACATAATAACTGTTGAGTTTAATTTCTTAATTCATAAAAATAGTTAAAATGTTTTTCTATCAACTCTTAGAAACTTTCATTGTGCTCCTCTGATTCGTTTTGCAGAAAATATTCGTTGAATATTGAATATCGAAAAACAATAAGTTATATTCTACAATAAATATTCAGAGCCAGTTCTAAGTTTTTTAATTTTTTTTTTTTTTTTTTTTTGAAATTTTCCATACAAAAATTTATTGACATACAAGAGGAGTCTCCCAAAGGATTCTCTCCGATGATAATAAAGTTCAGATATTTGAGAGCGCAGAAAAACCTAAAGGGCACATATTTTATAGCGACCCAATCTCATGTTCAGTTGTTAAAAAGTGACTTCAACAACTACCCCATTTTTCTTTTTTTTCGGCTCCTTTTGCATTTTTTCAAAGAAATTTTAGGCAAATGGGTAGTTTCCGACCCAAGCCTTCGTCCATAAATGGTTTTTTTTTGACGGTATTCGGTATTTTAAAGTATTATGGACAAATTTGACAAATAGAGAAATATGTATTGGCTTATCAGATGAGAGTTAAGCAACAGATTCAATTTTCGGCCGCCGTAAGTTCAGCCAAATCGGAAAAACTGCAGCGACCAATTATTTAACTTTTTTTTTTTCCAACGAAATTCATCCTATTAATTAATGTGTTGCTTTCTCCGGAAAGGGGATACAGGAGAGATGAAAGGTGAGGAAAGATGAAGGGCTTCAAACAAGGCAACACTGTAATTGCGCGAGATAATAAGTCTTAGAACAGGTTTTGCTCGCCATCTGATGGAGAGTTGGCGAACTTATTGAAGCTTTTTGGTGCATAGCCCTGATTCATTATTTTACTTCGGTGGGGTTAAGTGCTATGGGAACACCGAAGGTGGGTGCTGTGATACATATGAGAGATAGAAAACTCATCCATATTATTTTTCTAAATTAATGTTGTCGTCACTGGGAATCGAACCCGGGACCATCTGTGTAATATTCCAATAGCTGTGTAATATTCACGCTAACCATTACACCACAACACCCACATTGTCTCCAAATAGAAAAAAAACCTATCAAATGATAATGACGTTTTTTCCATTTGGTAATATAGTTCTAGTTATAATGAAAAATTCCCAAGTATGCTACACTGATAGTAATGCATGCGTAAAATTACGAAAAAATGTCAAAATAACCAAAATATTCGTAAAATAAACGAAAATTTGTTCATTTTACGAAAGTATTTGTAGTTTTGACAAAAATTTCGTATTTTTATGCATGAATTATTATGAGTGTACCAATAAGATATAAAAAATATAAAATAATGAAACATTTCTTTAGCATAAACCTAAAATATATAAGGACAATGTACGTACAATACTTGTACTATGTAGTTAAGTGGAAGTTCAATACACAATTCAATGCTCGTACTTTACATACGACACCCTTTTATTGGCAATATAAATATCGGAAGTTGTTGGAACAAAATTTTACAGAACAATAACCATAAAACTTTTTCTGTACAGTATTGTTTAATTGCTTACATATCGTACGATACAACATAATTTACAATTGATATTCAGACAATCTACAGTTTTTATCTTAATATGTATGTAGACTGTGTTTAAAAATTTTACTTTATACCATTTGCTGGTTTTAAAATCTTCAATAAAAACCAGCCTTTATTGTACATTGTAATGGGGTTATTTAATTTTTAATGTTATTTTAATTATCTGGTGTCACATAATTATTAAAAATTATTACCTCTTGGTGTCGTTTGATGTTGAATTCTGTTCTGTTTTCAGATTATTGTCTGTTTTTATGGGTGATTTTTATGACAAAACCCTTTGAGAATTTGTCTGTTTTTTTGGGATAATTTCATTGAAATGAAAACTGTTGTATTTTATGATCATTTTAAAAGTAATTTTAATTTAGGTGTTAATTAAGTTTTTTTTTTTGTTAGGTTTTTGTTGAAAAAAGAATTATGACTTTATTAAATTGGAAACAAAATATAAGGGTTTTAACTAGAGAAGGGTTGATAAATTAAAGAAAATATAAAGATGGTATTTCGTTTTTTATAATTATATTAAAACATGTTATTATATTTCAAAGAAATTTTAAATTTTCAGTAAAACAACACAGACAATTTTTTGTGCCCCATACACAATATATTGTACAGACTGAGTCAGTTTTGATGCTACACTCTAATATATTTCTGTTGAATTTTAACTTATAATATAATACTGTACTTTGACTATAAGTTGGGTAAATTTACTCTATGTATATAAATTGGTACACACAAAATGTGTTCAAATGTGTATAGCATTATGGTTTATTACACATAATGTCTGTAAATTTACTCATGGTGTGCTTAATATTTTTTTTTTGTATTTTCATAAGCAATAAACGTAAAATTTTCGGTATCTGCAATATATAGAAAACTATTTTTATTTTAATTTTGTTTATTTTTATAAATATTAACAAAATATTACACTAAAATCTTATGTTGGCAATGGATAGAAGGAAAGGCATAGAATTGTAGTATGTACCCAGCAAAATTTTTTAGAACAGATTACCTCTGAACCTGTTCTAGAACAACTTCTTTTACCACCGGTTACATGGAACCGGTTCCAAAACAGGTTCCTGGGAGTCGAAATGTAAGGTGTTACTGTCCCAGAACCAGTTCTATAACTGGTTCTAGAACCGGTTCTAAAGCAACTTGTTCTTGTTTGGAGGTAAAGAACCTATTGCAAATTGGACAAACTCCGTATAAAAAGAACCAGTTGCAGAACAGAAATTAGAACTTGTTATAATACAGTATAAGCTGTTCTGCAACCAGTTATTTAGATTTTACTATTTTACTGGGGGTAGTGTAACGTGTGTTTTAGTGGCTCAATGATTTTTTCCAGCATTGGTCGCTGGAGTTCAGTATTATGTTATTGTTTTAATTAAAATTTGTTGATCCATTGCACATTTTTTGTGTTAGATTGTTTGCGTATTATTCTTAAATTATTATTATGAAAAATATCTAGAAATATTGTGATTGTTTTTAATTTATAAAAAAAAAAAATTAAAAAAATGGTAATTCTTTATCTTTTGAAAATGAAAATTATTCAAGTTTGAGGCCATACTCTATATTTCTGTATTAGGATATTATCCTAACAAATAATCTATAGAGTTTTTGTTTTCAAATTTATTAATTGACCACTTTCAGGAATGTGTTGATAGATCTATTTCGGGAATTTTCCAGGGAACCTAAAACACGTTTTGAAAGAAGTGACAATCCCATGCAAACATCAAACATTCATATAACCTAGTCATTCCACTAAATGAGAACTAATATATGAGCTCGAAGTTAACGATTATCACAATTGATCAAAAATAAATTGAAAACTTGTTCGTTATGTGTTTTTTTTTTTTTCATTTTAAAAATCAAAATTTACAACTGTTTGGATGTAAAAATGTTTATAAATTTAAAAACATGTTTGGATGTAAAAATGTTTATAAATTTAAAAACATGTTTCCAGACTGCTACCATTTTTGTGTTTTTTTACACACATAAATGTTTAAATTTATCATTTAAACATTTTGTGTGTGTATATTAACTAATTTTATGTAATTTTACAAAAAGTTTTACTCACCTTATATCAGAAAATTTACCAGATTTTTTTATACTTTAGGGTTGGTAAATTTTTTTTATTTCTGAATTTAATCAAGATTTTTAGACGTAATAAGCAATTAGCATGCTATGAAAAAATTTGCTCAATTTCCTTAAAAGTTACTGTTCATACCCTTGAAAAACGAAATACTTAATATATTGATTAGTTTATAAGATGACTGGTCATATTATCCATAAAATTCGCAAGTATTTATACTTCAACAGTTTATGCTTGATTAAATTTCTATAATTTATGTATATACCCTTATATAATTAATTAAGGTTAAGAGTTAATTAACAAAATCTAAAAGGAGAAGAAAAGAAACGACAAAGTGTCATTGTCAAATACAACCACAGTATGAACTTGCAACTAAATATATTGACAAAAAAAAGGTATAGCATATATATAGGGGCTTAACACCTTTTAATTTTCTTCATTTTGTGTCTAATAACACATAACCCCACAAAAACACACACACGAAATGTGCAAAGACGAGAAGGTTATAATACCTTCTACTAATTATCTGTCAAATAGAAATACACATAAAAAGATAATCAAAAGACTTTGAACATACCAAAATATATGGAAATTTTTCAAATTTATTTAATTTTTGTGGTTAAAAAAAAAATAAAAAATTGTTTAATGGCACATCAATGACGCTTTGTAGACTTGAAATACTAAATATAATAAACTTAAATCCGTGCGCTTGCATGAGCGTGAGCCGCGAAAATTATTGCGTTTTAAAGTTGAAATTAACAAAAACAAAAAATTCAAAATTACAAAAATCGATTTTTGCAAAATTTGTGGAAAACCCCGTAGAAAACAAATTAAGATTTAAGAGCAGCGTTTGCAAAAATGTAGAAAATGATAAAATATTAAAATCAAATCCGATTCGGACTACCTGGTAGTGCCATGCTTTCTTAAAAAAAATCATATTAATTTTTTTAAATTTTGTGGAGCTCTTCGTGTATATTTATGGCACACCATCGCGACGTATATAAAACTGCGCGCCATTTTAATGTGTCTTACAGTTTTATTAGTTTTTTGGTTTTATATACATCGAGATTATGCTTATGTTTTTTTAATTTATAACGGGCTTTTAACCTCCGTATATTTACAAAAATAAAGCAAGTCAAAAATATTAGCTAGGTTGATGCTAGTATTTTCGATTTGGATAAATATTTCATTAGAACCCGTAGTTTTAGAAAATGTATTAATCATTAATCATTAATTTTGCTCCATTATTGTCTTCTTAGTAATCAAATACGTGTTTGGCTAGGGTCTTTTCCTAACTGCGTTTTTGTTAAGGGGTTTTCTAGCTTTAGATTTTTTAATATTTTGTTTCATATTTCAAAAGTTTGAACTTTTTTCTATATTCTATGAAATTTTGCAGAAAAAATCGCACAAATAAAAAAGTTACAGCTTGTTAAACAATCTCGTTGCCATATATTTTACATGAGCTAAATATACTTTAATTGATTTTTTCTCAAAACAAGGTATTGAAAATCGGATTCTACACCTCAACAGGTGGGTTTTTTTTTTTGTGATCAGACGAGTTTCCAAGTCTCCCGATTTTGCCTTTATAAAAGGGGTCTATAATGAAATGGTTACCAAGGTTTGCATGGTATTTCGAATTCCAGATTATAGTTTTTATAATAATATTTGATATTGTGGTTTTCTATCGCAAGAATAAATTTTTTAATAAACCATGCATTTTTTTTTTAATTGATTAAACATTATCCATTTTATTGATTTATAAAGCTAGTAAACCCCTTAACACTTTCATAGAATTCAATACGTGAAGCGCCGCACATTTGCTGGCCAAAAAAACTGCGGAAAAGTGAAAATTTAAAAAAATTTGGGGGTCTTAGGTATTGGTAGCACAGCATCAGTACAGATAGTGTGAAGTCCTCCAAGTGTAGTGACTTTATAGTATACGACTTAGAGTCCTTAGTTGTAAAGTGGAAATAATATACCCTGCAGAATGAAAAATGTTGAATTTGTATCAGCCGACATTATGAGAATTTTTAACTTTGAGCGTTAAGTTCAAGGCAATCACTTCAATTAAACTTAAATTTTTCAAAAATATTATCCATTTAATCGTTAAAGTAAATCTATTTGTTATTTAAATTTATTTTCATCGGGATAAACATTAATTGCATTTATAGTAATTAAATGTGCTAAAGTCCCAAAACTTATTTAACAAATTGTAAAACAATCTGATGTAGGCGTGTCCCTATCCGGATTTCATTCCTGCCCAAGGAAATCTTCAGGGGACTTTGTTATTAGAATTCTAGAGATATTTGTTATGTTAAATCACAAACTCAATGAGAATTCCTTGTCCTCGTCCAGGAGCGAGATTCGAAATTTAAAATATCAAAGAAAAAACAAAAACAACTACAATATATTGTCACAATTGGCTTTGTCATCTTCCAAATACTACTCTGTTTTTTTGACAGACCTAGCAATGTAGTGACGTTTATTCAAGTAAATCAACAATAGAAAATCATATGACGTTTATTCAAATAAATCAACAATAGAAAATCATATGTTTTCTATTGTTGATTTACTTGAATAAACGTCACTACATTGCTAGGTCTGTCAAAAAAACAGAGTAGTATTTGGAAGATGACAAAGCCAATTGTGACAATATTTTGTTGTTGTTTTGGTTTTTTTCTTTGATATTTTAAATTTTGAATCTCGCTCCTAGACGAGGACAAGGAATTCTCATTGAGTTTGTGATTTAACATAACAAATATCTCTAGAAATTCTAATAACAAAGTCCCCTGAAGATTTCCTTGGGCAGGAATGAAATCCGGATAGGGACACGCCTACATCAGATTGTTTTACAATTTGTTAATAAGTTTTGGGACTTTAGCACATTTAATTACTATAAATAAATCTATTTGGTTTTTTTTCTTTACAGTTCAAAATTAAAGACATTATTTTAAAATTGAGTTAGTTTCAACAATATCATAAAATTTTGAAAAATGTCCATATGCTTACAAGGAAAATACGCAATGGTAAATCCGCTGATTTAAATGAAACTTATATATGTTGTAGAGGACAAAACAAAATAGTAGTCACGTATTGTTTTAAAGTGAGCAATCTCAAGTTTAGGTGTTAAAAAGCGTGTCCAAAAATGGCCCAGTTTTATGTTTTTTAGTATATTTCTTATAAATGTTATTAGAAAAATTGGGTACCAAAACATTCGGTATATAAAACACGTCCGTGTATGTCCTAAAACAAATTTTCAAATTCCACATTTGTATGGGAAAGATTTTGGTTTAAGTTCAAATAAATATATAATAATGTTTATTTAACTTTATCGAGGGGGTGTCTTTTTTTAAATTTCGTAATCGTTCGTCTTTAAAACGAGTTTTCCCGAAGAGCTTTTATAACCCATATTGTAAAGGTTTTCAAATAAGTGGCCAACCTGGGCTCACAGCATAGGCAATATGGATATCAAAATTTTTGTTTTCTCGGGTACTTAAGTACTGCGTACAAAAAAAAACTGAATCTCTAAAAGTTTAGGAATATTTTGATACACAAATTTTTAATTTTTGACCCTCCATTTTAACCCTTAAACATGCAACTTCGCACGTAAAAAAATGCCTGTCTAATATTTGTCCTGTAATCAACAATATACTCAAGTTTCAATGAAATTTGCGAATTCACCACCTGTGTAGTTTCCTGGTTAGAAGAAGTATAAAAGTATAAAAGAAAAAATATATTTAAAAAAGAATTCTTTAACATTATAAAAACACTTAGAAAACTATGTAGGTAAAGACCACTGCAAATGTAGTAAAAAACAAATGAAATTTCACTTAAAGAATGAACGACTTACATTTCAGTAAATTCAACTAACATTGTCATTTGTTTTTTAATGATCAAAAAATGACTAACAATTGTAGTAAAAATGAACCACATGTTAGTAAAAAATAAACAAACATTTATTTATTTATTTTTTTTTAAATAATAAAAAGCAACTGTAAAAATTAATGTAAAATCATAAAACAGTCATTTGATGTGGTTTGTTTTTTTAAATGAACAAGGTTAGTAAAAAATTTAATTTGCTCTACAAATGACTGACATTTACATTAAAAATAAAGAAACTGTATTACAACCCAAACAACTACATATTTTTAATGCCGAATTTCCCTGAGTGTAAGTATTTAATTTGATTGTAATACAATTTCTTAAGAACAAATATTTAGGTTGATTTTGTTTGACAGGTTTCTATTTTTTTCTAGAGGTTATTCATCTTAATCACAATATTCCAATACTTAAAGTATCAAGTGTTTGCAAATGAATGACAGTCGTCCCTATCGAAGATTGACATTATGTTACTGTGGTGTCAAAATCAGTTTAGGTTTTTTATTTTTGTTTTGATTTTTTTTTTTTGTTCTATTGTTAAACCAACAAAATCATGCTTAATAAAAAAATGGCTTTTTTCATTCAGAACAAGTAGTAAAATATTGAAGTCAGACAAAAATAAAATTCTTAAATAAATGCAATTTTTAAAATATTTTTAAAATTTTTTGAATATCGTCGGCTTGACTGCAAGTAGTGCTATGTGTTTTATTTACTAAAATACTGCATTAACAGAAATCCGGATTTAATCACTATTACAGAGCGGTGCGCTAAATGGTTTAATAAAAAAAAATCAAAATAACTCATAGCACTAATTGCAGGATAGCCGACTATATATTATAATTTTTATTAAATTTAATAGTTATTATATTTTCCGTAATCAGCTTGGTTTTAGCTTGTTACTTTAAATAAAATTTGTAGAATTTGTCACGTTTTTCAGTCTGTTTACCCAATTGTCTGGCAATTTTATTTTTTTGGTTTAAAATTTTTTTGGCTTGCTTCAAAAAGGCTTACAGACAACCAAAGGGATTTTGCTAACACGTAAATAAAAATATTTTTAGATTAAAGTTTTTTAAATGTATACACTCCTCGACTTCGTTCTATCACTGTTTAAAACAAAATACAAGAAATTTCATATAACGGAAGACGCTGTTATATATGATAAGCAAGAAAAAGAAGATTTAAATTAAGTTTGATTAAATTAAAAAAAAAATTAACTACAGGAATTAAATTTGGTTTTACCCATGGCAAAACAATACCTGGTAGACTTATTAGAAATGTGTTCATTCATTTTCAAAAACTCAGGTGACCGTAATCATTATGAGTTTTATAATAAAAATTACACAATAATGATTATATTATGAGTTTTAAGGATTCTCTCCAATTGTAATGATTATTTTTGAGTAATATTAATAAAAATCAGCAATAATCATTATTTTTGATCAAAAACAAATACAACTCAAAAATAATCATTATTTATGATTTTTATTTTTTTCGCTCAAAATAAAACTCACTTTCATAGAATTTTTAAGGTGCCTTTCACAAAAATCCTCGAACTTTTGAAGTGTGTTCAACATATGATATGTTGAAGTCCAACGAGTTGCAACATCAAGCAATGGTTTGCGGTAATTTATTATTATTATTAATATTTATTATTATTATTATAATTAATTTTAATAATTTTAATATTGTGCTTACTTTGGAATATTCCTTATAACTGACCGAGTTAGTAATAGTATTTTACTCGTACCCAATTTAAACAACAATCTATAAAAAGACTAAATATTCGTAAAATTAAAAATGATATAGAAAAAATTTAGTATTAGTTTCCTTTCAATTTGAATTATAACAGCTTGCAGTCTTCGTGACATTGATTTTTTATTTTTTTTAATTGGGTATAGATTTACATACCAGCTTTACCAGTTTTAATGCCCAGTATACATGCATATTAGGGCAATAACAAAATTTTTGGCATAGTACCACGAGTTGGTCAATGAAAGTGAGTTTTATTTTGTGCGAAAAAAATAAAAATCATAAATAATGATTATTTTTGAGTTTTATTTTTTTTGCTCAAAAATAATGATTATGGTTGATTTTTATTAATATTACTCAAAAATTATCATTACCATTGAAGAAAACTTTAAAAATCAGAAATATAAAAATCATGACGGATATTCAAAGACTGTCAAAAAAATAATAATAATGGTGCAATAATTTTTTTTTTTATGTCTGTTCTAAGTGACTGATTTTTTGATTTAAAAAAACGAATAATAATCATTATTTACGGCCCTTGCAAAAACTATACAAACTATATAAAGTCAAATAAAAACCCCTATTTCTTCCTAATGCTTTTACCTTGTACTGTTATGTCGTGGTTTTACCAAATTTGTTTTATACCCTCCACAGTGCATATGCTACAAATGAAACAGAAAACAAATTATGGACAAAAATTCTTAGAGTTTGAAAAATATGATTGTGGTGATAAACTAATTGGATGTAAAAAAGAAATTGTGAGGTAAAAAAAGCATTTTTTTAGGTGAAACACTATTTTTGTGGTGAAAAAATTAAAAAGAATTTAAGGTGAATTTGAAATATTATTCACCTCTAAGCGTCTGGTTGAAAAATATGAGGGATGTACCGGTATTTATGATTAACATTTCGATTCATTTTTCCCTTGAATCCGCTCCTTATAAAAGGTAATTTGACAAAAGGTACATATTACAAAAGATACTTTTTGTAAAAGGTACGTTTTAAAAAAATATACTTTAAGGAAAACAAATTTTTTAGGAAGGTACTTTTTGAAAGGTACTTTTTAGAAGAGGTATATTTTACTACTTTTTCTTTCTATATAAGGACGGGATTCTCGGAAATCCCACACGTTTTTCAATTATGCACAATATTCTTGGGATCTTTGTTTTGTTTTTTTTTTTTTAATACTTTTATTGAAACTGAAATATCATCAATTAATTTTTTGAAATTATTTAAAATCAAAAATAAATTACATTAAAAAAAAGTTCAAATTAATTAGAATTTAAGTTACAAAAATATGTATTTAGAATGGAATGTTCGCTAGTTTGAACCTTCACCTGGTTTTTGGTTTTTGGATATGGAAAAAAATAAGTGGCATATTCCAAATCCCAATACAGCACCTTATAGGCCAACTATTTGGATATTTTTTTTTTTTATGGATCGTTTTATTGTGGCTACTTTAATTAAAAAAAACTCTCTACATCAAATTTAATGACAGTTTTCTCATATGCATGCAACAACATGGAAAAAACAAAATTCCCACTTTAGCGAACAATCCACATTAGTAAATATTCCCTTAATATTTTCTTTAATATGGTTGACACATTTATTTTGAATTATTGTTATTTTAAGAAGTTTTGCAGGACGATTTTGCTATTTAGGGATAGCTATAAATTGAAGCCTTTTAGTCTCAAAGCCTTTCAATGTCTTCTCAATTTATATTTTTTTGCATTTTTTATGTTTTATGTTTTTAGTTTTTTTTTTATTTTAAAAAACTCAGTTTAAATATATACGAAAACGGTTATTAATTTCAAATTTGTCATAGTTTATTTATCTTAACCTATAGTTAACCTTTATAGTTTAATTTATCTTAAACTATTCTGGAGCGATAGTCAGTTTTTTTTAACTTTAAATAAAGGGAGAGGTACAGCGCTAAAACAACATTAACTTTTTTTCAATAGGACTTATTTAAATTCAAAAATTATATATATAAAAATATAAAATTAAGTTCATGTTTTGTTAACATTCAATCAAAATACAAATATTTGTTCTAGTGGGACTCTACCTATACATATTACTAATAGTAATATTAATAATAAGTACACGTATGCGTATACTAGAACAAATATTTGAAGTGGATTTGAATATTTGCGATACACAATACGCAAGGAAAAGTTTTCTCTAAACTTTCTGAGTCGATAGAAAAAACATCTTGTAGTTCTTTTTTTTTAATAAAACAATCTGGAGCAAAAAATGTTGATTTATTTATTAAAATATTCAGAACTTGTTCAGAAATTCTACAAAAATTTTTTTCTTTTTTTTCAAAATAGTAATTTTTTTCAGATAGTGAAATTTCTATCCGTTTCCAAATTTTATTAAATTATGATTAATACTAACTAATTGTTTTTTCTAAAGTGTTCAATATTTAACCACGCCTACTACGCCCACTATTTGGAACATTTAAAAAATGTACTCCATTTTTGTTTGTGTCATAAAGAACAATAAATTATGTAAGTTTGACATTGATACATATATATTATTCAGCTGGCCAGTTAGCTTGGAAAGCTACATATTTTTACTACACGTTTTTAATTAATATTTTTAATAGAAAACAGAAATTTTGTAATTCTCATTAATTTATATATCAACTGCAAAGGGTGCTTGCAAAAAAACTGATAATGTCAGCAACATCAGCGAGCTGATTTTTACCAACAATATTAGTAGATTCAGCAAAAGTTTTGCTAAAACTTAGTAGATTAGAAATTAAAAAATCCTTGCTAAACATTAATAAATAAACATTAATAAAAAACTCATTAATAAAATTTTTGCTGAATATTAGTAGACTGAAAAAAAACTCTAAAAACTTGTAGAAAATTTTTACTTTAGTTAATTTATTTTGCTGAAAATCATAAAACCTATTTTTTGTGATTCTTTTTAAAAATAATCTATCTTTCAACTACTTACATCATTGGTTGTCTAAATGATGATATCTTTTAAAGGAACGCTAATGCAGCAGAGAATTATAGAAACGAAACAAAAAAATAACAAAACGTAACATATACAACCCTTTTTTTGCAATAAGAAAAAGGAAACATAAAAATTTACCTAAGATGTATGTCTTTAGTCTGTCTACCTGCTGTATATTTGTTATCAACTTGACCACTCAATTTGACTACAAATACACGTTTATTTGTTTTCAAATTTATATATTTTATTTTGTCTTTTATTTAATTAATAGACAATTACTTTCACAAGTCGGTTAACGAAAAATTTAAATTGTTTCAATCCACAATTTTGTTTTATGTATGAAAAACAGATACAAAATCTTCCATGGTTGATGTTTTTTAAGTGTCTTACTAGAGTTGTACTTTTTAGTATAATTTTTCTCGTCACTACTACATCTTGACATCTAATTCATTCTGCGTATAACTTTTAATCTGGTTGTCGTTAACTCTATTGATGTGCTAATCAGCACAATTTTTTTAGCAAAATAAATTAGTAAAACATTAGTAAAATATAGTAAAACATTAGTTCAAAACAGTTAAGTGCTGACTAAGTAAACTTACAATTTTAGTTTAAAACATAATTTTAGCAACAAATTTGCTGAAATGTAGAAACCTGATTTACAAGATGTTTTTACTGACTTTTCTACTAACTTATTTTTTTGAGTGTAGATTCGTTTCTACACAAAATTTAAAATAATTAAATTTTTACCACAAAATTGAAAATTTAAAACAAATATTTAAAATTACATATTTAAATAAAAAAGTTGTTGATAACTTTTTACCTGTAAGTGATGAGTAACATGTTACCGTGGTAAGTAGTTACCTCGATGGACATGCCATTGTTAAAATAATAGGGTTTGTAATAGAAAAGTAACTAGTTACCGAACCTTAATTTCTTATTGCCAAACTTATTACCGGGCAATAGAATGTTTTGCTAAGTTATTTCAATTTTTTTTTTTCATAATTCCCAAAATAACCTTCAAATATGAGTGTTTCCTTCATCAAATCGTTTAAGAATGAAAGGTGTATTTCCAAAGGAAATCCGTTCAATATTTCTGTATATTACAAAAAACATTTAATGGTTCGCAGTACAAGTATTTGTCAACTTCAATCACTATAACCTCTACACTTTGCCAGTTATTTTATAATAAGGTACACGTGCCTTTTGTTGTTCTATGTACCAAAGAATCTGTACAACAACCTTAAGCTAAATTTTCATTAATTCTTTTTTGTACCTTTTGCCAATAGCCAAATAAAAAGTAAAAAAAAAAAAAAATTGTACACTCAGTTTTTAATTGAACACGCGACACTTGTCACACATAACTTGTCATAAGACACGTTTTGTGCGAAATCACTTGTTAAATCAGAGAACGTGTTTTAAAAAAGAGGGGATGCTTTAACTATTCCTTTTTGCCATACAAAGGACAATCACAACAATGACCTTTACATAAACTACTAATTTTATGGTTCAATTAAAACTGGGGGAACAATAGAGAAAAATAAAATCTATTTTAAATGTAATTTTATATAGATTTTTTGTTAAAGATAAAAAATTCTTTGTTGGTAAAACAATTTTATAATTATAGATGCTCAGAATGTAAATTTACACTTGATTACATTTTTAGTATTTGTGGAAAATATTCTTATCAACAGAATATAAACAATTTCTAACAAATTGCCTTTTATTAACATTTGATTTGTTCAGAATTTCATCATACTGTGGTATAGAAAATTTGACAATATACACAAAAAATACACCCAGGGAGTTTGACTGCAGGAAAAAAGGGGTGGAAATTTTGTTTTTATACTTCCTTTATGTCTTAAAACTGACAAGCCGCCCATATACATAATAATAGCAACAAAAATTCAAAGAAAAAATAATTGTAATGTCATTGCATTGCATCATACGTTCGAACAATATTATGCTGAGTAGTGTTTGTACACTCGAAGAAATAATTCTGTAATTAAAAAAAAAAAAACTTTTTAACACAAAAATAACTCTAGTGAAATTTATATGGGAAAATCTACGACATCGCATTGTTACAGATTTTAAAAATTTATAATTTCAAATTAGAGACACACAAATTTTTTTTCTGGATTAGCTCAATTATTATAAGGAAATGCTTTGAAAAAATGTTTACATTTTGTTTTCATTACAACTTTATAAAATGAAAATTTAAACACAAGATTTATACGTCAAATGAAGCTCATAAGTCTAAAAGTTTGAAGTGTGGAAAAAAAATGTTAAATTCAAAACGATTTGAGGCGAGTTTTAGCTTTTTATCCTAAAGGCAACCTTATGGGTATTAAATACTTTTGTTTACTGTAAACCAGTTGTATGAAAATTTGTATATGTTCTAAGTGATACTCTGAGTTAATTGCAAAATAAATTTCGAAAAAACTAATTATGGAATATTCGCGAATTAAGGACATTTTTTCAATTTCATTATCCTTTTCGCAAAAAATAAATCATTTTTGAGCATTGCAGTTAAATAAAAGGATTTGAGTTATGAAAAATCTTACGCTTTCAAAAGTTGTTATAAATCTTACACATTGTTAGAAACCCCCCATAAAAAATTGGTCAAGGTTGAAAATTTTTTTTATGAATTTTTCCAATTTCTCGAACTCCTTGACTTGGATTTAATTTGCATTTCATATATGTAAAGTATGGAGCTCGTGAATTCTACCTTTTTACTTTTCGGTAAATTGTCATTGGTTGAAATACAAAATCCTTTCAAATACAGAAAAGGATGTTTTTTAAGAAGGTCCAGCTTACAAGATATCAATGCTAGACTAAAAATATTAAGGGAATCATCATAAAATTAACAGAGGTGCTGACAAAAAAAAACTTTTTTTCGTAAGTCGTTTCAGTATATGAAGACGAAATCAAAATAACAATGCTTCTAAGCTGTAGAAAAGTTTATTTTTAATATTTTAAAACTATCAGGAATTTTTCTGCAAAAATATATATTAGGGCCCCCTTCGAAACAAAAGCCTGGGTACGCCACTGATTGGCACATCCACAGTTTAAAGAGTTAAAGCTTGAAATATTTATTAAATGATAGATATCACCATTAATTAAGTATGTGTAAGCTTAACAATGGTAAAACAATCAAGGTTTTAGGACGATTTCATTTTGTGTCGAAAAAGTTGTACCCAAAAGAGTTGAAAAACTTTTAAACGTGACAAGCAAAATCTGGTTAAATTAGAGTAGTTTTGAATTCAGTCTAGCACACTAACTGTATAAATATTAAAATTTGGATGTTAGTCTGGTCAAATTTATAGCCTCAAAAATTCTGTTACCATCAAAATTATATTATATATTTATTTTAAAATAATTTGAATCCAAAGTGACTTGTAATCGAACGTTACCGTAGATTTTCCAGTATACAGATATTTTATATTTATAAAATGTTTTAAGGATTGTATGAATTTAGTCATTGCTAACTTGCAACTTGTCAATTTAACCATATTGAATTTTTTGACAAAAATTAAAACAATTTCTGTTAAATTACCAACACATAATTTTAAGTGTATGTATGTTTGCATGCTGCTGTTGTTGTATTTTTTTTGGTTTTTTTTTTGTATGCTACAATGATGTTTTCAACACGTGTTGCTTATGTTATGCACGAGTTGTTTATTAAACACTCACTTATACACTCTCATGTAATATATACAACATATACACAGACGCACACATACAATAAGAGAAGATTAAAATGCAATATTAATGTTCTAACAAACACATTTAACAATGCAACATATAAACCCACATACAGGCACGTAGCCAGGAATTTGATTCGTGGGTGCTTTCCGATTTTTTATTTTGGTTATGAATTTTTTTTTTGTAACCCACGAACACTTATAAAAATATATGCACACTAGGGTTACAACTTTTTTTTGCTAAATTTTTACCTATCAGCACGTAATGGGCAATGATGTATTAATAATAGAAATCTCTTTTTCACGTCATTTTGAAACAAAAACCTCCCGCATAAAGTGCATTTCCTTAAAATGGATTTTTTTTCAAGTTTTTAACATTACAGTTGTCTAGCTGACCAATAATACTGCGCAACATATTTTAAATAATTTTTCACTTATTGTGTTCATTATTTTGCCAATTTTAATGTCTATATCGCGAAACAACGCTCTAATCAATTTTACCAAAATCCGAGAAAACACGTCAATTTGAAAACGTTTGTGTCCTTTAAGTTGGATATACATCGTTATTGTCTAATTACGTTAAAATTTTAGCTAAATATTAATTTTTAGCTTAATTAAACAAAAGAGTATTACGCGAAAAAATAAAATTGCCTTACTTTATATTTTTATGGACTAATTAATATACGGCAAGGGTAGCTAACATTTGTTAATTGTAAAAAAAGTCAAAACTTATAACCCTAGTGCACACAGAAACTTCGACTTCTAATAACCCGATTAAAAAAAAAATAATATGATGCTTTATAAAATTTGCGGAATGTAATGAGTCTTAATACAGTTTTATCCGAGAAATTGGCTCATATAATTTTATAAATTTGCACTAGTTTAGTTTTATTTAATAATATCAGATTAAATTACCAAATTTACC